>PVKN010030533.1:0-12727 GCA_004027915.1 Capromys pilorides
TTTTTTTTTTTTTTTTTTTTTTTTTTTTTTTTGGTATTTTTAGTACAGGTTCTATAAGGGTCTACAGGGCTTCATTACGTAGATCAGACTCATAGTGATCTGCCTCTGTTCAGCCTCCCGAGAGCTGGGCTTACAGGCATGTGCCACCACACCCAGTTTGAATTCCTGTCTCAGTACGCCCTCGTGGTGGGGCTGGCATGGCTTGCCTGAGATCAAAGCCCAGCCACTTGCTCTGCCTAAGCAGGCACTTTAGTCTGCTGTGCTATCTGGTCAGCCCTTATTTGTCTTTTTGAGTCTGGCTTATTTGTCAGAAACATGATGATTTCCAGGTTTACTCATTTCCTGAAATGTGTAATTTTGTCTTTCTTTATGGCTGCTTAATGCTCCATTGCAATATCTATTTATCGCTTAGTTTAATCTGTTGATGGGCACCTAAGCTGGCTTACTGTTTTGTCTGTTATAGTCTATGCTATGGTAAACATGGGTGTGCAGGTATCTTTATAATATGCTGACTTGGATTCCTTTGCGTATACTCCAAGAAGTGTATTCAACCAACGTTGGATGCCTTCTCTGTGCCCGGCATTGTTTAGAAGCACTGAGATTATATAAGAACAGTGCAAAAATACTCCAAGAGGAAAGTTAGCTCAGTGGGATAAATGTCTTCCTAGCAAGCATAAGGTTCTAAATTCAATCCTGGGTCCTTGAAAAAAACAGTCTTCCAAAATTCGCACTGTCATGGGAAGCCACTTTCTATTGCGAGAAATAGTAAGACTATAAGGGAAATCTATAGTATTTTAGGTAGTGATAAGTATTAAAGATAAAAATGTCAGGAAAAAGGGAGGTAAAGTGCTGATGCAGGAGGGGTTGGAGTGATAAGAAAAGTCATTTCTGAGAAGGCCATATTTTTAGGCTGAGAAATGAAAGGGCCTTCGAGGAATGGGAACTAGCACCTAAAGAGGGGAGGGGCTCTTCCTGCAGCATCTGAGGAGCAAAGGAGCAGCAGTGTGCAGTGCTTGGATTCAGGGGAGAGCACCCTATGCAGAGGTGCAAGGGCTTGCAGGGTCACCACAAAGCTTTGGCTTTCTCTGCAGGAGCAGTGGCACTGGAGGGCCGTGCACAGAAGACTGATGCCACTGGATTTCCTTAACAGACCAGTCTGACGGCTGTGTGGAGGATCCACCTTAGGGAATAAAGGTCAAGTCAGGGAGACCAGTTAGGAGGCTATGAAAGTGTTCCAGGCAAGTGCACACGATGCTGACCGGGGCCTGGATGGTGGGGGTGGGAATAAGGAGAAATAGCCTGATTGTGGAATATATTTTGGAGGTAGAGACAGAAAGATTTGCTGATGAGTGGAGAGAGAGAAAGACTGGGCAGTTGAAGAAGAAAGTTCCCCACTCAGGGACAAAAGGAAGCCTCCAGAAGGGGAGTCTACTGAGCCCAGCATGGGGTAAATGCAGCTTGAATTAGTCATGACCTGGAGATGGTGGGCAGACAATTGCACATATGAGTGTGGAGTACATGGGAGAGGTCTGGTCAGAGCATGGTGTCTAAAGTCTGTGGTGGCAGCACAGAGCCTCTTGACCAGAAGGTACCTTCTCTGAGCTCGTCTCAGTGCAGGCAGCCCTCTTCTGGAGAACCTCCCTCCCCTGTTGTAGCTACTTTGCTGGTGGATAAAGGACCACACACATCTCTGCCTTTCCAGACAACCTTAGTGAGTGGTTAACTGTGGCATAATTCGGCTCCAGAACTTTCTGTGAGATCAGTTGGCACTCCTTTCAAAGCTGAGACCAGAGACATGCTTCTGTCCTTCCTGCAGTCCTTTGCATACCTCACTTCCTATGGGTTCCCTAGAGAGCACTCTTTTAATAAGCCACGCCCCCAGGCCCCTGAATTTCTCTACCAGGCTCTTCCAGGAAGTCTGATCTAAGGAGACAGAGCCTTCTAGTTCTTGCAGAAATGCGGATGTTTGTGCTGCATGCCTGAGTGTGTCACTCTTCTGGAAATGTTTGGGCTTTTCAGATTGTATATTATCTGATTGCATGATGAGTCAGGGTGGATTTGAGATGCCACTGGCCTCCCAGCACCCCGCTGTTAGCGATGCAAGGCTTGTTGTGGGTACAGGCGGGAGGGCAGGCTGATCCAGGGGGAGGCGAGTCATTATTTCCCCCTGAGTGCACTCTAATCATATTTCCCTCTGTCAAACTGAGCAGTGCTTTCAGTCTTACTGCAGAGCCTCTGCTTTCCTTCCACTTGGATCAGAAACAAATCAGCGTGATCAAGTCTGACAGTGGATCATTTAGAGATTTTTGTTTCTTAGTAGCCCAGGGCTGGTGGCATCTTTTGCATTTGTGTATGAATGCACAAGTACATTTTGCTTTTAAATCAGAGACGGCTCTGCCTCCGGTTTTGAAATGCTGTATATGCTGCGCTTTAATTTTCAAGAACCGTTGAGGTCATGGGCAAGGACAAATCAGCACAGAACTGCTTCTAAATGTGCATCTACCCAGCACAGTGACTCTGCTCTCAGTTTGGTCTTCTGTACTTTTAAATCGAAGTATCAGATAAATACACCATGGTGCCTGGATAGTAAGCATACTACTGTCTATATTTTTACATATGTAAACACTGATGTGGACACTACCTAGGTCAAGATACGGAAAGTTTTTACCACCCCAGATGGTTCACTTATGTCCCTTTCTGGTCAGGCCTTGCCTCTACCCTGAGTAATCACAGCCCTGATTTCTATCACCATAGATTCTGCTTCCAGTTCATGGTTTTCATTAAGTGGAATCAGACAATCTGTAGGATTTTTCCTCTGCCTTCTTTGTCAGCTTCACCCATGCACTGTATGCGATGTAGTTTGTTGTCTTAAATATTTTGTAGTATTCCCTTATAAGAATACAGTTTATCCCTTCTGCCTTTACTGAGTTGCTTTCAATTTTATCTACCTTAACATTTTCAGAACGACTTCAGTGTCCTTAAGCTGACCCAATGCCTCCTCTCTCATAAGAAGCCTGCAGAGTAAACAGGAAGAGGATTGGAAATCTATCTTAACTTTATGGATATGAAACCTTCATAGAAAGCTTCAGTGATTTGTCAAGGTCACATAGCCACGTAGGGGACAGAACCAAGACTGGAACAGGGGCTTCTAACTTCTGGTCCAGTCATTTTCTTAACGTGCCTGCCAGCATTTTCCCTGAAATTCACGCCATCCACAGTGCAAGTTAGTGAACCTTTCCACCTCTCAGAGAGGTGGTAAAAGCTGCCTTCCTGACTGCTGACAGCCTGGCGAGGAACCTCATTTGGCTGGAACCTATTTCGTATCCAAACAAGGGCAGTTTCCCCAATAGCTCTTTAGCACAGAAACACACTTGACACTCAGGCAGCAGCAACAGTTAAGCATCTTTCAAAAGGAGGCAGCTGAAATCCCCACTTGACAGTACCTGGCGACTAAGTAGTTATAGCAAAAGCTTATGCCTGTCAGGCATGAGCAGGGAGCAGGAGCATGTGGTGTGGATGTCACCCTCAAGGACACATGGACTTAGATGTCATCACAATGGTTTCTGCTCCAGGAAGTTTGGCAAAATCAACAGGAAACAACCCCTTGCCCTCCTGCCAGCCCTCAAATGCAGGTGGTAGGGAGGGAGAAGCATGTCAGTATTTAGGGAGCATAATGAAAAGAAGACCACAGAGCAGACGGTGCCCACAGCATCGCTTCTGGTGATTTCTGAGCTGATTGCCCAGAGTAGGAACTGTCACTTTGCCACATGCCTCGCAGATCATTGTAGGGGCCAGGAGGAATTTCTGCAGAATTCCAAGGAGCCTAGCAATAACGGGCTATGCTTCAGTGGGTTGTTACCACTTCCTTCTCTCACCTCCTTCTCATTTTCTGCTTGTTTTCCTTCCCCTCATTATTGCTGATTTTCTTTTTAAACAAAGAAGTGCTTCTAGGATGTACTAACAAGCATTTCCTGGGTGTTTCTGGCATCATCAAGGCCTCTAGCCTTCGCTCCTTATCCTGTTTTGCTCATAGAAGAGAGGAAGGGCACAAGCTCATTCTGCTTTTGCTAGAACTTTTCTCCATCCTGGGAACTCTTTTGGTTCTGGATAAATAGTGGCAGTAAGTTATTAAAAAGCTGATTTGCCTGCAATTATAAGCTTGGAGACTCCAGGGGTGAGATTTGAGCTTAGGCCTTCCTGGTTCTTTGAGTGGCATTTTTTTCTGTTCTCTGATCCTGGCTTTTCTGTGTCATTTCTCACTTTGAAATTATGTAGAAGGCAAATCAAAGGGCAGGCGTGGCTCTCCATAACATACAACAAGATCTGCCTCCTGAAACTAGTGTCACTTGTAAGGCAGAAGATAGAGAATGACTTTGAGGTTTGCCTAATTTATGACTACCTGCATTGTCCTTATGTCCTAGGCTTAGGGAAGGAAAAAAAAAAACCCTATTTATTTAGGTAGTGCAGGGGAAAGAGAAGAACAGTAATCACTGTTCTTCATTCTCTTCTATTCTTGACTCAACAAAGGAGTTCCCGAAGTTGTGGAAAGTGGTGTTGTTAGCCATGGATGTGGCCTGCAGGTTGATGGACATTAGGTGATGTATTTATGTATCTAAATAAAAAACGCCCATTGAAGCACTTCTTAACATTTATTTTTAGAAACAACAGACTTAAATGTACATGTCTACCAAACAATGAGATGGTCACACAAGCAATTTTAAATGGGGTGTAGGAAAGATTGTGAAGAATGTTACAAACTCATATTAAGTCAAATTTATTCTTACAGACTAAAAAACAATACAGAATATTTGAATCAGCTGGATCTGGTTTGAATTTTGACAGATACAGGCAAATTTAATGGCCTCAATAATTTCTGGATTTTTCTGTAACATTTATATTCATTTTTCTATGACTTATCTTGTCTATAAAACAGACATAATAGTGCCTACTTTGCAGAGTTGGCAATCATTTAGTACAGAAAACTGTGAACAAATGCCAGTTTCTTACTTTCTCAGAAGTAAGTCTCCAAATGCTGGTGGAATATCATGAGCCATTTGGTAGAATATCAGTGGAGGGCAGAAGATGGAACAGCTTTGCTCTCTGGAGCATTTCCTTTGGAGAACAACTTCTCCTTGGTTCATCTGACACCTACTTTCTTTTTGGTTATCCCTTTCAGCTATCTTTTTGTCCACTACCACTTCCATAGACACTGAAAAAAGTAATTATAGTACATAAACCAATATCCAGTACTAATGTATTTTAAGCTCCAGGAGGGAAGTTTGGTGAACAAAAAAATTTTATGTGTTTGCTTGAACACTTTTAGGCTCTGTGGACTTCCCTTGTAAGTGTCCCAATATACTGGGAAGAGAGTGGGCTCCACTGAATGGACTGCTCACTCAGAGGCAGAGGGCTGGGGACTCAGGACCATGGTCCAGATAGCTATCTTTTCTCACAAGCCTAGTAGGGTCTTGTTGGCTTGTTTAAGGGTATGGGCAATGGTTTATGTTCTCAAGGACCTGTGACTAGGTGTAGTCCAGTGCAGGTTTGGTGTCAGGATGAGCAAGCACACTGAGGGGAAGGAATAGAGACTGTGCTATGTATTCTACAACCTCTCTGGCATTTCCTCACTTTTCATTCGGTACACCAGCCATCTTGTCTCTAGCTAACAACCACCCTTTTGCTAGCCTTCCTGAAACCCTGCCTGAAACTCCTTTCCTACCTTCTTGCCAGGCGAACTCTTCCTAATTTTTCACAACTCATTCTGGGCATTACCATTCCTTGGATGCCTGTGGTAACTCCTCATGGGATCTTTGTCTATGTTAGGCAATTCATCTGAGGTTTCTTTGAGCCAGACCTCACCTTTTTCTAGGCTTTCCTCACAATACATTATGTGAGTCTGTTGATTTCTTAAAGGAAGGGATTATAAATGGCCAATCCTAAACTTCTCTTTCTCTGTGTTCCCAAATTGGCTATTGTTCTGTTTCCTCATATCATTTCCTAGTTAAACCCTCTTCATTTATAGTCTAGAATGTTGCAACAGCCCCTTAAATAGCTATCTTTATCTCTAGCCTACTGTCTTTCAATTATTGGAGCATCCTTCTAAAACATAAACTTGACCATGTCATCCCTCTAGAGTCTCATCAGCTCCCCTGCCTCTGTAAGAGGTTGTCTTAAAACAAGCCTTAGGTTGGGTTGTACTGGAAACAGATACCAAGATAAAAAAAAATTGAGTGCACAAGTTTATTTGGAAACTGAAGGGGAGACGAGGGGTGTGGGTACATGAGATGAGGAAGGCAAGAAAACCACTCTGGATGGCAAGAGCTCAGGTCCGAAGGTGCCTCTGACAAGTAGAATGTGCCTAAGCAATGGTATCCAAAAAGCCATAAATCCAAGTCTGCTCCAAAGAAAGATCCATTAGTCATTGGCTGAGAGTATTCCCAGAAGTTTTAATTGCCTGTCACTCTGGTCTACTCTGGACGAAGGCTAAGCAAATGCCAGTGGCCAGAGGATGCCTGCAGGCAGCGAGTGGCAGGTGAATTCAGGAAGAATCTTTGTGTGGAATAGCTGACTGCTGAGGGGGGATGGGAGGTGCATGCCAGCATCCTCTGCAGCTAGCTTCTAAGGGCCTCAGGAGCTGCATAGTTCCCAGCTCTTTAGTGCCCTTTCCCTTTGCTACCCACTCAGGAGTCCTGCACTACCTACATGAATCTATATTCTTCAGGCTGGTTTTTTAATTTATTTTTTACTTCCATGCTGTTGCTCACAATATGCCTCCTGCCTTAGATTCCATTCACTCACTTCTCCACCTGGTTAACACCTACACATCCTTCAGTACTCAACATCACCTCCTCCAGGAAGCTTTCTTGGCCAGCTCCTTCTCCACCTTGATTCAGTCACTTCTCATGTAGCATATTTCATGGACCTGCTTTCCTCACAAGATGATGAATTCTGTGGCACACTTAGCCCATCTGATTTCTCTTTGAGGCCCTAGTGATGAGCCTGTGGCTTGGCATCCTAAGTAACACACAGACTGAACTGCACATCTATGGCTCATTGTTTGGCACAAGTTTGGGCCCAATATTTGTTCCTGAATTGAACTAACCTTTGCACCAGTTTCCTCTTTCCACTGGCTATGGCAGTAAGAGGATAAAATTTGAATTATTAATAATCTTCCCTTGAGGGACAAGCAGTTTACTCTTCTTCTACTCAGAAAGATTGGATCTGAAAGTGGTGACAAAGGGAAGGTTCAGAATCCTTAGGAGACAAAAGGTAATCAGTGATATGGACATGGTACACACACACACACACACACACACACACACACACACACACACAAAAGAGAGAACTCACACACACACAAAAGAGAGAACTCAACATATAGTACAGACTTATAATGGCTGAGCCCAAAAGAAGGAGAAACGCAGGTTGACAAAGAAATAAATAAAAGAGATGGAAAAAGGGATGACAAGGGAAACAGGAGGAAGGAAGGCCAAATAATGGGTTAATTAGAAACGTAGTGAGTGGAAACACCTGGAAAGTGATTTATATCCTTCAAGGGATCAGAGATGGGAGAATTGCAGCTATGAGCTCTCCATCTACTTTCCCATATATGGCCCAAAGGTAAAAGTTTATGTCTGTGTAGGCGTAGTGCTGGGTGAGGAGTGTCTTGAACCTTATGAATAAGATGTACATTTGCTATCTTTGTTTGGTGGTATCTCTTTTGGTAGTGAGCAGTGTGCAGAGTTTGCTAGCCCTGTCTGTGTCCTCTTTTAAGAGGTCAAATCTGCAAGGAATAGGGCAGAGTGATGCAGTGGCTCCCACGTGCATGACTTTGGCCTTGTGCTGTTGGATTTGCAGTGGCTCATGAAAGAATAATGAGCCACATCAATTTTTAAAGCTAACTAATGCTCCTTTCAGCATAGCTGTCTAAAAGTTTGCAAAGCAGGAAGCATGGCTCCCTAGGAGAAGGCCAGGAGACATGACCTAGTGTCAGGTCTGCTGCTGCAACTGCTAGTGCCTTAGATTATTCCCTAGTGGATTATAGTGCTGCAGAAGGGAGAGAAATGGCTTGAATTATCATTCAGGTCAGAGAGCAGAAGCTAAGAGAATTGCATTTTGCAAGAATCATCTTCCTTCTGAGTTCTTAGGTAGACTAGATGTGGAAGCATAGGAAGAATTTCTTAACAGTTCTTTTATTAAATCATTTGCCCTGGATATTTTCTTCTCTAAATGTGTTTAATAGCCTCTGTGCCAGGTATTAAACTATTGTGTCTGAGCCCTGACATCTTGCATTCTATTTGGCGATGCCACTGTGGGAGTTAGCAAACCACATTTCTGCCTCACAGGCTGGGTTCCTGTTAAAGTTTTGCAGTAGGGAGAACAACAGGAAGGAAGAATTTGCTTCTTGCATCCTTGATTGTCTTGGGTGCAGCCATGCAGCAATCCTTTCTCATCCCAGCAGAGCCAAATCATTCTGATAGCATTCATGAATGCCTTCAGTAGTTTTTCTAACATAGAGAGAGCCATTCTGGTTGAGGGTACCTACTCAGACAACAGCAACAACCAGTTTGCTCCTCCATTCAGAAGCCTGGGTTTCATCTCTGAAGGGCTCTTCATTTTAACTTCTAACATTTGAAAAATTCCATTATCTTTCCAGAATTCTTTTGATCTCTGGGCTATAGATTATAACCTGACAAGCTCATCCTGCTTTTCCTGACACTTTGAAGGTCTTTAGATACGGATGGTCCTGCGTCCTGGAACTCCTTCAGTTCCACAGAGCTAAGGACAGTTTGTTGGTCATTTTAGAGTGAGAGTTGCTTCCTGCAGCTTCTACCTCAATTAGCTAGTTAACAACTTTGATTCATGAGAATAGTACTTTATGATAAATTTTCTCTTTTGAAACAGCTAGAGTGATTTCTGTCTCCTGACTGAACCTTGGTGCATCCTCATTTCTAATTCATAGGAAGTTATTTTAAATCAGAAAGCATCCATTATTTGTGGGTAAAGCTAAAGTATTCCACTAAGGAGTATTACTTTGTTTTATTGCTTCTATTTTGAACGCTACTGCTACAGCAGCAGCTGCTCTAGGTTATAACAATAGCTCACAGATGTATAGCATCTAATAGTGCATACAACATAGTCAACCGCCTCTTCTCAGATTTTACAGGAGCTCTGTGAGATGAGTACTGTTACCTCTACTGAAATGAATTCAGAGGGGAAGAATGACTTGCTCAGGGTCACATAGCTACTCAGAAATTGCTGAGTTTCAAATTCACTTTTAAAAATTTTCTTATTGTTTCTTTTTTTATTTTAACCTCACAGCCTTTCTGGAATAAAATTTAATTATAAGTAAGCAGTAGTTCTCTTTAATTTTCTTTTATGATTCTTTTGTTGCTTCCCCAACCTCTACCCCCAGGCTTTTGAACTTTATTTAGTTCTACTGGATAAAATGGACCACAGAGATGCATAGATTAGGGGGATTAGGCTTTTTGGATCCTGTGGATTCTGCTGGACATCTCCTTATTTCTGGCTTGTCTCACATTTCTAGGGAATTTGCATTTAAACTAAAAGCTTTCTAGGACCTTTGTCTTAGACCTGATTCACTTAAAAGGTATTTCCCATAGTACTCAACTTTATTAATACTGTAAAACAATCTACATTAAATAACTGGATCACTTCATATTCAGGACACATCCCCCATCTGAACATTTTTATTTGGATAGCAACTGAAGTATTCCTGTAAATGTATCTAGGTGGCATTGGAAAAGTTTGCTAGGATGATGGAGACTGTGGGTGTACTAGGAAGACAAGGACAGGCGTCTGCCCAAGTACCTCCAAGCACTGCTGTGCATGTTCAGAGAGCAAAAACCTGTCTACTGGAGTGCCCGCTTGCTTTCGTCTTGCACTTTAATTAATGAGACCAGAGGCTTGGCGGACAGATTCTGAAACAACAAATATGCACGCATAGTATTTGGAGTTAGAAAACTAATGGGAATTGAACAGTTGAGAAAAACCTGATCCTCAGTTTTTACAACTCTAAAATAAGGATGATATTTACTGTAATATATCAGCATATACTTTTTAAAATACTAGGTTCCATAGAAGGCCAAATGCTGCCTTTGCCCTTACCTCTTATGTTACTGAGTTTTCAAATTTGTACCTGTAATAACAGAGTCAGATTGAAAGCAGCACTTTATTGATATATAAACAAGGACCCCAAACCTCTAATGTAATGAAATTAATTATATATTATTTAGTGGCATTAAGGAGCACATGTTCATTACCTTGATGTCTGCAGGTCAGAAGTTTTAAGCATGGCATAGCTCAATCTTCTGTTTCCTGGCTTTTCACAGGGCTTCAGTTGAGCAGTGGCCAGGGCTGGGCTCTTACATGAAGGTTAGACTGGGAAAATGAGCCTTTGGAGCTTGCTCATGTGGTAAATAGAAGGATCCAGGTTTTTGTGGGTAGCTCAAATGAGAACTCCACTTCTTCATCCTCAGTGTTCTGTCATGTTGATCTCTCCACTATGACAGTTTGCATTGACTATCGCCAGCAGAGGAGTTAGCATTGTTATACTACCTTTGCCTTATTTGTTAAGAGCAAGTCATTATGGGGCAGTACACCTTGAATAGGAGAGGATCACAGAAGAATATGAATATTAACAGGTGACAATCTTTGGGGTCATCTTAAAAGCTGTTTACAATAATAGAGTTCATAGATCATGTGGTTGGGATTTGAATCTGTAATGGGGATTTCCATGTATCCTTTTTTATATTCTACCCTATAAGATCTAAATCTTAGACCCTATCTACTGAGATGCACCTTTATAAGATGATGCCAGCTTTCACTTGACCTGCTTATTCATTTCAGTCCAATGTGGTAGAATAAAAAGAACATTATGCTACAGGAGTTAAACTCAAGACAGGTTCTTATACTTATAATGCAGAAATGGGCCAAAAGGTATAGTCTTAGACTTTGAACAGTTAGATTAATAACTCTCCCATTATTATAGGGTTACCATTTGTGCTATGAACAACACTTGCAGTATAGGAAGAAAAGCTGAGTCCTGTTGAATCATAGGTATAAGGTAGGATAATAATGTTTATACAACAGGACCAGACATTTAAAATTATCTTAATTTTTGATTTTGAAATCAGGTCCACACATTAAATGTTCAATAAGATAGGAAGGGACAGGAAAGACCTTGTGGGTAAAATGAGGTAGAGGTGTGGATAAGCAAATTAAGTCCAGATAAGGAAAAAGGTACAGATGTACACTGCATTCTTCATTCATTAATCCAAAAAACATGAACTGAAAGCTACTTCTTTGTAGGTGTACTGAAGATGTAGAGTGAAAAATAAGTGTGGGAAAATGGAGGAGACAGGTGAACAAATAGATTAATTGTAAGATCAGAGAAACAATCAAGGTATGTGTAGAGGTTAGGGGAAGTTTAGAGGAGTGGGTGGTTAATTCCACTGGTTAGGATAAAAACGGGTAAACAAAAACAAAATAAACCACACACAGTGGGATCCAAGATATATCTCAAAAGTTGGGTGAATCAGGCTATAGAAACCACGAGAGGGGAAAATTCTATGTAAGGAAGAAGCAGGGACCTATCCATGTTCTTCCAGTTATGAGCAATGGTCTTGTTGCATTGTCATTTTCTGTAGCTGCTTATCAATTGTGGCATAACAGATTGCCTCAAAATGAAGTGCTTTAGAATACCAACTATTATGACTTTCTGGGTTGGCTAAGCTCAGCTGGGAGCTTCTACATGGTGTTGAGTGGGGTTACTTGGACATTTACATTCATCTTGGAGTTCAGCCCAGGCCAGAATGTCCAAGACACATTTACTGCCATATCTTATATTCAGCTCAGGTATCTAGATTGGCAGGCAGCTGGCAAAAACTTGCTCTTTTTCCAGATAGTCCCTAATTGCATTTTTATTTCTCTGTCTCTGTCTCTGTCTTTGTCTCTCTCTCTCTCTCTCTCTCTCTCTCTCTCTCTCTCTCTTGCTCACTCTCTCTCTCTTTTTTGAGACAGGGTGTCATTATGCAGTTCAGGCTGGCCTTGAACTCACTTTTGTAGCCCAGGCTGGTCTCGAACTCGCACTGATCCTCCTGCCTTAGCCTCCCAAGTGCTGGGATTACAGGCAGCACCGCTACGCCCTGCACCCCTAATTATATTTTTAGGCATCAACTGGATCCTGAAAGAGTGAAAATGGAAGATATCAGATCTCTTAAGTATTAAGCTCTAGATTTGTACATTACCTTTTTACACTTGTATTGTATTAGTGGGATAAGGCACACTAGACTCACAGTAGTGGGAAACAGAGCCATTCTCAGTGAAAGGAACAGTGTGTACTGGGATGGATAGATTGCTAGCTTCTGCCTTTGCAGTCAAACCACCACAGCTGCACACTTAGCCTTGGGTCTGTCTATTCATGCAATAATTGAGGCCAGTCAAGTAAATGTAAAGCATTCCCTAGGGAGTTTGAAGACTCTGCCAGGTCTCAGGAGCCTAGCTTACCACTGAAAATAGTGACTTCTTTGATAGAGAACCTGCCAGTCTCAGTTCAAGAAAGGGAAGTAAATGGGGGCTGCTTCCTTGTTTCTAGATGACACATTTTATTTATTCCTGAGAAGACAGAAATGGAGTTCTCAGGATTTGAAAACATTTCTTTAAATTTAATACACTTAAATCCAAAGGCAGGTAATGAAATTTGTTT
>PVKN010030534.1:0-12710 GCA_004027915.1 Capromys pilorides
TTCTGAATATTCATGTCACTAAGACTGTGAAAATACTTGTTTATATGATCATCTTCATCTTTGGAAATTTTTTCCTTGAAATCAGTATGAATATTTCCTGAGCTTTGATTCCACCTGTAAGCAAAGACACTCTTATTAACTGCAGTAAGCTACTATATTATTTCTGTTTAGAGAGAAAAAATCTGTTTTGAAAAAGTAAAAGCAATCAAAAGGTCACTTGTACATTGTACTTATCTCACTTTTATTGAACTAACCCATAAATTAAAGCCATAGAAGAGAACATAAAATAGAGGTCTTCCTCATATTATCAAGCAGATTTTAATTGTTCTTTTTAAATTCTAAAAAGTCCTATGATCACTTCTTTACTACCTTATCCTTTTGGCATGCTTACCTCAAAGGCAAGTTCAAAGACAAAAAAGATGGAGAAGGAAATTTGCCTTAAAACATCACTGAGTGTATAATTTCCTCTCCTTTGTCTGTTCACCTGACAAAAGCCAGGAAATTTACCAGAAAAGTGCAAACATTTCAGACTATAGGTAAGGGGAACTGGAGCTACTTAAGGGCACCATGAAGAGGGAACTACAAACGCAAAGATCTCTGGTGAGAATGCACGTTTGACTGAGATTAGAAAAAAAAAAAAAAATATATATATATATATATATATATATATATATATATATATATATTATAAAAAAGGAGTATTTGTAGTAGCTTCTACAGCTGATTAAATAATACAAGTTATTATTAGATCATGAAGTAACCTGAAACAGGATACACCAAGATAGAATTTGCTTGGCATAACTAGAGGGTAGAAAAACATTGGATTTTTCTGGACCTGTGAGCTAATTAGACTTGTGACCTGGTTCTTGGTCTTCATTAGTAACCATCTGTTTGAAGTTGGCCATGTAACTTAATTTCCTGATTCTCATACCCAACTTTCAAGTGGAATAATAGTGTAGAAGTTGGAAACCTATTTCTCTGTTTAAAATATGCTATGTGTTTTGTTTCCATGGAATTTTTAATCGTAAAGGAAATACACTAGAGAAAGGTTGTTTTGGGAAAAATAAGCACTAATCATATTTGCTAGATATAAAAACTGTTCTTTATGTTTTCTTCCTGCTTTTTCCCCACAAATTATACATACTTTTCTGTAGACTAATGACGACACACAATCTTAGCTTTATTTTTAAATTTTAGTAACTTTGCATTGTAAGTTAATTTTGTTACTTCACACTTTTAGCTATTATTTTGACAAGGCTACTATATGGTCTGCACATTTTATTTATTTATTTACTTATGTCTTTTTGTGACAGGGTCTTGCTATGCAGTTCAGGCTGGCCTTGAGTTCCTTTTTGTAGCCCAGGCTGGTATTGAACTCACATTGATCCTCCTGCCTCAGCCTCCCAAGTGCTGGGATTACAGGCATGTGCCACGACCTGCTCATTTAGAATTGAATTAGTATCTTCCAATTAAAGGTAAGACCATGAGTCTGATTTTCTAATTAATAATATAAAAGTTTAAAAATTACCTTTTAATTAGTTCTAAGGGAAGTGAAGTAAATTGTCCCAACATTGCATGAAAATATTTCCTTGCAAGAGAGACATAATTATAGAAGAATATAGACACATAAAACAAACAAAGGTAATAATCAAGGACCTGTATATATTACCCTGTTCTGTCTCTTACCCTTGTCAGGACTGTGTCTGTTTTACTTTTAGCATAAATATTTGCTGTCTTTTCTATGGACAAGTTCCTATGTGGGTATGTAAGTATATATGTGTTTGGTTCATTGTCATATTTTAAATATACAATTTCCATTTTAAACTTACATTGTGGAGTTTTACAGGTCAAGTATATACACAGTTATCTTTTTAATTATTATAAATTTACTAATAGTATCAGTGCATGCTTATTTATGTATTCCTTCTATGGAAAACCAGTTTCTTTTTTTCAGTTTTCCACTGTAAGTAATGTTGAATTGCATACCAACAGTCACTCATAGCTTTGTGCATACGTGGCGCTATTACTGACGGGTTAAAATCTTGGAAGTGGAATCACTAAGCCACCCATCCTGTAAATTTTGATGAACACTGGCAAATTTTCTGTCAAGAAACGTGGCCAATTCAATAGATTTTTTCAAAAAGCTAGAATGTGCAATTCTAAAATGTCACACCAGTATTAAATATCATTGTCTCTATGTTTTTCCAATTGAAGATGAAGGGTGGTATTTCATTGCTGTTTGAATGTTCATTTTCCTTGTATCTGAGAATGCTACTGAAATCATTTTGATTTCAAAACTATTTCTTTACTTTGCATTTTTAAAAATGATTTTATATAACTTTCAGTTCCTATTGCAGTCCTAGAAGCTTTCTATCCAGAAATTCATACACATTTTATGTTCATCTAAGCAAAAGGATTTTTAAAATTTCCTTTCAACCATATATTTTAAGTGGGTTTTGTTTCATTTCAGTGGATTTCAGGCTGGGACTAGCATGGTTGCTTATGCTGGGTCCACTCTGCTTTATTAGGTTTGCAGTTCAACTTCTGTGGCTGAAGCAGTGTAAACTAAGAAGCAATAAACTCAGAAGTAGTTTAAGCTGAAACACAGGATGATGGTTTGAATCTACTTTTGGGGCTGCTATTATCAGGAAAGGACGGAGGTAGGAAAGTAAGCACAGAATTTGATTTTTATTCCAAATTGAATAAGACTGCCTTGATCAATCAGTCAATCAATCAATCAATCAATCAATCAATCAATGGCAAGCAGACAGCGCCAACTGTATAACAAAGAGTGAGCTAAAATACAAGGCAGAGGATGTTCCCAAGTGAGATTTGCTATGAATACTCCTGAGCCCATACGGCACAGTTGAGCAGTGGTTGGCAACGGAGAAGTCTGAAGACAATAGCCAGGCCCAAGGGCAAGCCTTCCTTGATGTCAGAACGCTGTTGTCTGTGATCGACGTTTCACTGCGGGAGTCACTGCCACAGTCTGCAGGTCTGCAGTTATCTCTGCACTAAAGCCCTAGACTGAGAATTTTCAACGGTTTGTAAATAACGACCTTTTCATTTCTTGAACAGCGTCAGTGTAACTGTCCCAGGACTACCTCAGGCACTTCAGAAGCCACTTTAAAAATATTAATAATACAATCCCCCAATTTTAACATAGTGAAAGCCGCATATCATACACTACTTAAAAATCTCATTTCCAAACGCACACCTGCCGGCCCTGCACGGTGGACAGCAATCCGTTGACATCAGCTCCACTTTGGGAATTTTGGAAGTTCAAGCCCTGTCTGTGCCTCTAACCCTAAGGCTAGGCATGAAGAGTAATAGCATGTGGCAGGTGGGAGCACGGGCAAAGTTATTCCCTCACAGCAACAGCATTTCTGTTGTGTAGATTTTTGTTTTAGTACTGGGGATTGAACTTCGGGCCTTTGGATTGAACTACCCTCTCAGCTCCTGCCTCCATTTTTTAAAAAAATGTGAGATGAGCTCTCTAAGTCATGTGGTTGCCTGGGCTGGGCTTGAGTTGGCAGTCCTCCTGCCTCAACTTTCCTGAGTGCTGTTCTCTCATGTGCCTGAGGGAGGTAGTTCGGGGTGGCAGGAAGTAAAAGCATTTCAAACTGGATCTATGACAATTACTAAATGTGGCTGTACATCAAACGCTTAGAAACCACTTTTTTTTTCAGTGTAGAATCCAAGATCTTAGGTTTCATTTCATTTTAGGCACCTTGTGGATTTACAATGTTAAAAAATCTCCCTAGATTCCACATGCCATGCAGAGAGTGTCAGAATCACGGAATTAGAAAGCTTCCTGTAGTCATCATAACTTTTTCACTCAAGCATGTGTACACTGCTTTTTCTCTTTTTACTCAAAGGTGAGAATTGTACTCAAAATGCGCTCACATTCTAATTTCAGGTTAAAGGAAGAATTCAAAATTAATTCCAGCAGGAAATCAAATAATCTGTAAGGGACCTGGATGGCTGTAGAGGTTCTTTTTTCCTTTCAACAAATGTTACATACAGCACTAAGCATAAGGCAGAGAAGAAATAAAACACACACACACACACACACACACACACACACACACACACACACATCAAAATAAAGCAAAACAACACTGAGCCAGATAGCTCAGTGGATTAAAGTGCCTACTTAGGCAGACACAGGGACTGGGATTCAATCCCTGGCCTGCCATGCTGACCCCATCTCCTGGGATGTGCTGAGACAGCAACTGTGAATGGGTGTGGGGGCACACACCTCTAATCCCAATGTTTGAGATGTTGAAAACAGGAGGATCATTATAAATCTAATCTGTGTAGTGAGACCCTGCAGATCCTGTACGAAATACATAAAAACAAACAGAAAAACAACAAAATGCCTTTGTAACTCACTGTCAAAAACAAGAATTGTATGCAGTTCAGCAAATCCTTCTATGAAAACTTGCATACACACTTTTCAAAAGCATGACATAATCTAAATCTCTCGTCTTTCACATTGACATGGTTCACAGCTATTCCACTAAGCTACTGCAGATTCTCATAGCATCATTTGTGGTTAGTACTTTCTGCAGTAGACAAATTTACTTTCAGTCTTGCTTTTATTTAATTCATTTTTACACTTGGAACAAATCAGAAGCATCTCTCTTTCCTCACACCCCACACCCCAGGGAATTAATGGAACGAATGTCAGCATGGAAGAAAGTATGCACTTCAATACGGTACTGTTTCCCCAAAACCTAAGACAAAGAAAGACTTGATTGACGAATCTGACTGCACAACTTCTGCGGAGCCTTCCCATATGCTCAGGACAAAACACAGGGGGAAATGGTGGGTTTGCTCTCTTTTCTACCCATTTCTCTGTCTTGTCTTTTGCTCTCCACCCAAAAGAAGATGCCAGAAGGGAAGGAGGAACAGCATAAGAAGGGAGAGGGGTCTCAGCAGTGTCTCTGCTGCCTCTGCTTCTGCTTTTAATCTCTGCCAGTCCTGGGCACCCCACATCCAATACACTTCAAGATGCCCCTGGACTCCAAGAGTTCCTTTCTTTCTTCCTGTGGTATATGTGCATGCTCATGTGTGTGTGTGTGTGTTTGTGTGTGTGTGAAAGTTTCTGTTACTGGTGTTCTTTGAGTGCTTGGACTCCAACCCCTATTCTTTCCCTATGTACTGCCTACATATTTATATATTCCTTTCATCAAAATCCCTATGTTAGTGCTTCCAAGTATCTGTTTCCTCCTGGGACCTTGAATACTGTTCTGAGTTCTCATGTTCCAGTAACATGTAAGTCTTTCCTGCATTGCCCACATTTTACTCTGTCTTTCAGCAGCGATTTCTCCTCCAGCATGTGCCACTCACCAACATTGCTCTTTCTTGCGTTTTATTGATTTTGGTTTAGAAACAAGATCTTGCCATGTAGTTCAGGATGGCCTCGAACTCAAAGCGATGCTCCTGCCCTTGTGGCAGAGATGTCAGGCATGTATACTATGCCTGGTATGTTTTTTACATTATCTTGCTAAATCCTTTCTTTCTATCCAACACTTTCCTTATACTTGAAATGCCTTGTAAAAGAAGATGTTTGCAGCAAATATCTGATACTTAGCGAATGTTTTGTGGGTGAAGATAACACTTCTGCAAATTGTTCATTATCAGTTTAGCCCAGGGAGTTAGCTATTACAAAGTGGAGATGGGCATTGTGGCTCAGGCTTATCATGCAGCTACTTGGGAGGCTAAGGCAGGAAGATGACAAACTTAGTGAGCCTAGGCAGCTTAGTGAGTCCCTGTATAAGGATAAATAAAGGAATAAATACAATGAAATAAAAATAAAACACAAAAGTTCTGGGTTGTAACTCAGTGGTGGAGAGCTTGCCTAGCTGTGTGAGACTCTGGATTCAATCCCCAGTAACACACACACACACACACACACACACACACACACACACACGCACACGCACACACACCCCAACAAATACCAGTTGAACTTGCATCTATACATTCTCTTCCATTATTTGGTGTAGTAGGTATTAGACAAATAAAACTATTTTAACCTATTTTATACTAGAACTACAAAACTATTTTAGCTGTTCTTACCTGAAAAATAATTTTTAAAAAAGTTTGACTACAAAAATTTATCAGAAACATTCTATTTTGAAGTTTTATGGAGTATATGTTTGGGCTAAAGAGAGAATGCAAGCTCATCAGTACCTGATATTACCTAGAATGTAACTGAGAAAACTAGAAGTGAAAGAAATGGAGCAGTTTCAGATATGGTTGCTTCTACGTGGTTTAAATCTCCTTGATTCTGAACAACACTTTATGGATCAATAAGAGAAATATTCAAATTACTGGAGACCATCATTTACTCTGCAGAGTCTTCTACTGCATCTCCTCAGCCAGCTGAGCCTTCACCTGATCTTGGAGAGGGCACTGTAGCAGTACTGGTGAGAGTCCTAAGCTACCAGCCTCCTCTTCTTTCTTCATGCTTGCGTATGAACCATCTCACAGCTTCCTAAACTCCAGCACAACAATGTTTTGTCTTGGTGCAGGGAACTCAGTAGATGCTCAGAATGTTAAGCATATTAGATTGGATTTTAAAATAACTTTGATATAGGTGCAGGATAGCTTTGATAATTGTACTGCTGATTTGTACTGGTTTATTGAAAAGAGCTGTTAATGTTTAGATGTTTTTCTTTTCCTGTTTAATTTCTTATAATTAATTTTTTTAACCAAATTGGCTTGCTTACAGGGTAATCTAAAAAACTAATTTGAAGACAATATTATGCTATATGGCAACCATTGTTGAATTCCTATTATTTTGTTTAGTGAAATTCTGTATGATTTCTAATTTTTTAAAATATGCTTTTATTATCTTTAAAATAAATAAAATAACCTTTGAGTTTCTCTCACGAAGCCTGATTTTCCTTTCAGCTTCATGCTGTTCCTTTGCAAACCTCTCATGATTGACTTGGTCAGTTGTCTTTTCCTTTGTTTCTGAAAAAGGGATCCATTCTAAAAGGAAAAGGAAGAACCAAGGTTCCCAAGCAAAGAAAGGAAATACACCTCTCTGTAAAGTGCCAAACTTTAATATCTAGCAAATATTAGGTATAGTATTTTACAAATATTAGCTCTTGTCATCTTGCAAAAATATTTCTCTGAATATATGTAGACTGACATTGTTTCTTGACAAAAATTTGTCATTGACACATAAACAAAGAGCAAAACCTGCTGCTGTTCCAGATAATGCCAATCAGGTGTAGGGTCATTTGTTAGTGTCCACATGAGATGGGCTCCAGGAAGCCCTCAGCTACCAAAGTTCATGGGTGCTGAAGTCATACAAAATGCGAGTATTTGAATGTAACCTAGGTACATACTCCTGCATACCTTAAATGACCTCTAGATTGTTTATCATACCTAATACAGTGTAAATGCTGCACAAGCAGTTGCTATACAGTATCATTTAGGGAAAAAAGACAAAAAAAACCCTTATACTCACTACAGATTTTTTTTTAAAACATTATTTTCAGCCTGTAGTATATTGAACCTACAACTATGGAGGTGTCAACTTTAATTACCCTTAGACCTGATGTCTTTCCTGAATTAGAATTTAAAGAAGTTTGATGATTAAATTTAGGGCCATTTTTATTTAGAAAGACTACAGGTCATTTTATTTCTAGCCACAGATTAAGTGATTAATGAATCCCATCAAACACATTCTGAATTCAGTCAAACATCACATATAATCTGTATTTCACTGCAACAAGGAGATCCCCATACAGTCAGTGGAAGTCAATGCCAGAACATGGCACAGGAGTTTTGTGTCATTGCTTTTGGCTGGCTTGGCAGCCAGTCCTATGAGTTAGTTGGACAGTTATTGTTTTAAAAGTACCACCTTCAAGTGAGGTATAGGCGTGCACATCTATAATTCCAGTACTTTGGAATGCTACAGAGACAAACTGCAAGTTCATGCCCAGCATGGACAATTTAATGACTTAGACAGAACACATTTCAAAATAATAATAATAGAAAGTACAAAAGAGCTGGGGCTATAGCCCAGTGAAAATGCCCTGGAATCAACTGCCAGTGCTGTTGGGAGGGGGTACCATTGACAGTTTCAGGAGCAATTCTTCACATTCATAATAAAATGATAGACTAGCATTTTGGCCAGCTCCTCCTTTTCTTTTTGCCTGTACAAGCTGTATAATTATGGAGCACATGTATAAGTGAGGAGCACTCTTTTCACTCCTCTTTGGCTCATGAGTGAACCTCCCATTATGCCACTGCATAGCGAGATCAGACACAATCCCTCAGCAATCGTGGTCCCATGAGAAAAGAATTACCAGAAGTATAGATGGGGATTTTTTCCCTCCCTCTAAAGGCAATTGAGACATTCTCTCATTCAGGGAAGGTGTGTGGGAAGGGGGAGCAGAGAAAATCCTCTTGGATAAAAAAGCCAATCATCAGCGACATCTCTGGCACTAACATTTAGTAACTGATAATTGCCATAACTAGGGCCATTGAGCTTCGCAAATATTCTCCAGTAAATTTTAATTAGCACCCAGGGGATTGAGGAGTTGTGGAATAAGCTCTCGGGAGAAGCCTCCCCAGCCAGTGGCAATGTGTGCTGAGTAATTTTAGATCAGCTGGCCTGTCACAGCAGATCAGTGTCATCGTGCTACTTATCCGGAGGAAAGTGCACCTGCTTCTACATGGAAATAAGATGCATTATCTGCCAATTTGTGCTGCTTATTCCTGCTGCTCCCAAGCCTGATGAGTGGGAAGCACAGGGGCTAACTCACAGGGCTGTAGAGGAGGTGGGAAGGGGAGCTCAGGACACACGTGGCCATGGCTCTGGTGGCTTCCCCTGCTGCTTTTGGAGGACTTGGGACCTCTTCTGTAGCTTTTTGTGCATTTTTCTATGAAAACTGATAATGCTGTTTTGCAATAAAATGTATTCCTTATTATTTTCTATTTATATGGATAATTTCTAGTCACTTTGAGGAGTAAGAGGAGTAGTTAGATGTGGAGAAACACTGATTCATTACAAGGAAGCTATCAAATGTGAGATCAAAATATTGACTTGGAATATATACAAAGAAATATGCACAAATATAAAATGAATAACTTGTTGATTTTTCAATTGCCAAGTACATGAAGTACCTCCTAATGATGAAAGAATCTATGCATAGGAAATTATTACGAGCTAAAATTTGTAAACAAATTCTTTTAGAGGCACTAATTCACTTGTGATAAGCAAGTTACATATGTGTTTACTGTCTCTATTTATAGATAGGGAAAATGATCTTACAGCAATTAAGCTACTTGCTTCAGGTCACTTCAGCTTGATGTGGTAGTGTCTGACTTTGTTTTAAAGCAGTATAACACAGGATCCCATATTTTCAGTAACTTGGAGATACACACATGTACATACGCATGTGAGATACACATGCAGATATAAGCTTTACACAATACATGTATCCACACAGGAACACACATTCATATCAGCTCAGCATGTACACTTCCTTTTTTTCTATCTTATCAATTGCAAACTGGTTTTAGACCAAGATTTTAACACTGAATTAAATAACTTGAGCCAATATGATAAGAAAACATGTCAAGAAAATTCTAGGATTAACCATCAAGAAAAGCCAAATAGAAAGAAAGGTTACCTTTCAAAATGACGTTTTAGTCAAAGTTCTGTATAATTAAAAAATATAATAATATGCATTAGTGAAGATATACAAAGATTGTAACTTTCATGCATGGTTGGTGGAAATGCAGAGTGGTACAGTCTCTTCAGAAAACAGGCAGTTTTTGAAAAGGTTAAATATTGATGTACAATATAAACCAGAAATTTCACTATTACGTGAAATTTGTATGTACAGATAAATATGTACATATGTCTAGACTCAACTTTAACATGAATGATTATAGATTAGTATTATTCATAGTAGACAAAAAAGTAGAATGAACCAAATGTCCCACATCTGATATGTGGGTAAACAAAATGAGTACAGTGAAATATTACGCAGCCATATAAATAAATGAAGTACAGTGGCAATACATGCCACAACACGAACTTTGGATCAAATTAATCAAAAGTGACCAGAAAACACACCTTCTGCAATTATACCCCATGCAATGCCCAGATACAGCAGATCTATGGATAGAGAAAATAGATTTGTGTTTATCTATAACTCAAAGGAGGATAAAAGGAGGTGATATATAATCTGTGGGTTTCTCTTGGGGTGATGGAAGTGTTCTAAATATAATTGTGATGATTGTGGAGTTCTAGGATTATATTGAAAGCCATCCATTTGCACACTTTGAGTTATTGAAGTGTATGGCATATAAATTACAAATCAAAGAACAGTTTTATAAAAGAGAAACAAAGGCACGTATTACCACTGAAAATTTTAGTGGGACATCTTTTGAAGGATGAATTACTCTTTCAACTTCCAGCTTCTCCAGTTTTCAAAGCATGAAAAACAAGATCATAGTTGTGAGACTTAAAGATGTTTGAAAATGTTTGGGATTGAAAAATTGTCTAATAAACATTGATGATAGGAGCCATGGTTATTATGAGTGTTAAATTCTATTTCGAGGCCAGTGAAAGAAGACCAAGGTGTAGAGAAGGCTGGAAGCAAAGGAAGTTTAGGAGTGAGATGGTCACAAGCAAAAGGAGAGCTATCCACGGTGAGTGTAAGAACGGGGAAGTCCTGACCCTCTTTGGAGGGGTCTAAGATGAGAAGTGATTGGGTGCCAGTGAAGAGCATCTTCTGTCAGGCGTGCACAAAAGCTTGTTGTACATACTTCTGTGCACATTGTGGACATCCAAGTCTTAGTATTATTTGTATGTTTCATGTATATTTTAAGTACATTGGTTATGCAGATAATGGGCTTTTTCTTAACAGATACATATAGGCCCACACATAATATCCTTTGATCACCCACCATTATCCCCCTGTTGGATCTTCTCTAGTTTTCCAGTTTTTGGGGAAAGGGACTCAATGCTCTTGATCTATTTGCTTAATTCCACCTTTAGGCTGCCTACTTTTCCTGCCTCCTCCCTTTATCTTTTCAGTAAAGTCATGGTACAGATTACAACTCATGATTAAACTGATCAGCCACCCTCGAACTTTCTATTTGTGTATATTCAGAGCGCTGAGTTTTCAACCTTCTCTCTTTCCAAATGTATTTCTGCCATGCTTGAAGGGCTCCACACACTGGTTATGGTATAGTTCTCCTGCAGGCCATGAGCCAAAATTTTGAGCCTTGTAGATAAAATAAACACCCAATCTGTAAAATATAAAGTTCTTGGACTGAAAATAGTTGACACAAAACCAAGGACTAAACAAGGCCAACCTGGGAGTGCATTTCTCAGCTGGATTCATAGTCCCACTATTTTCCTTCTTTTCGTACAGATGTAGGTTATTAACGATCATATCTGATTTGGCTTGATTAGATTGGTTTGGGGATACAAACTGGAAAGGGATCAGAAAAAAAGAAAAAAAGAGTGAAACACTAGGCACAGTGACACAGGCTCCTAATTCCATCATTCTGTGAACCTGTGGCAGGAGAATCACGAGTTCTAGCCCAGCCAGCTTGGGCAACTAGCTGACCCAGCAAAACTTTGTCTCAAATTAAGAGAGAGAGAGAGAGAGAGAGAGAGAGAGAGAGAGAGAGAGAGAGAGAGAGAGAGAGAGAGAGAGAAATAGTATAGTCCAGGGGTGGGTCTGCCCATTAAGTGGAAGTGGGAACAGGGAGAGAGATGGAGCAAGTGGAGTGGACTCAGCCATAAGATAGAGCTATGTGACTTCAAGCACGTTCTCTAACCCTGGGAACCTGTTTCCTGAAGGTTTACTGCACCGAGTCTTGCAGGCTTATGATTTTCTGAGGTCATTGATATAAGCTGGCAGCACAGTCTCTGATTCACCATTGTTTCTTAAGTGTTCATCTTGTCTTAATTTCTTCTGCCTTCTCTTCTTCTTTTTTATGTCTTGTTCTGTGTTTAGCAGTAACCCTACACATTCAAGAATTCACATTTTACCAGACAGAGATCTAATAATTTGTGACTCAGAGACAAAAATGAAGTGACTGATACAAATCAAGACTAAACCTGAAAGTGACTTCTGACTTATTGAAAACAGAAGATAATACAGTGTCATAACTGTCTGAACTAGGCAGGTATGTGTCTGTGTATGTAAATAATATACTTTATTGCTTCTTAAGTACACACACAGAAAAAAGAGGAAAAATACTGCTTGTTTTCAGTCTCATTGGAAAGATCAGGAATCTTCCAGGCTCTTTTCCCTCTGTAATCAGCTCTTCTCTTTTACAGTAAGTTTTCATCAAGTCTGTACATTTTTTAACAATTTAGCATTTATGTAGAATTTATCAGGTCTGCTACAGAACTTACCAAATCTGTTACAGAAATCAGCTCATCTGGATGTTTCTTCCCCTGGGTGGGTGTCATACTCTGGTTTGAAAGAAGGCATGTGGTGAAGTGTTCCTAGGTGGACTCAACCCGCTACTGTGGCTTCTAAAGGCTACAAGAAAGATATCTTCTACTAGAATGTTAAGTGAGTAGTTAAGAAGAAAACAAATGTATGAGATAGCTACAAAGCTGCAGATGAAATATGGGATAGCTTTAATATTTTGAAAAGAACGAAAAGAAACATTGTAGAGATTTGAGGGCAAGAGAGAAAGTGAGAGGG
>PVKN010030535.1:0-12711 GCA_004027915.1 Capromys pilorides
TGTATGTATGTATGTATGTATGTATGTATGTTATACAACCTGCCCTGGGGGTGGGGCTGGCACAGCATGTGGTGTTGGGGATTGAACCGAAGTCCCTTCAGTTGCCTAAGCTTGCCTAAGCAGGCTCTCTAGACTGCTGGGCTATCTTGCTGGCCCCACAGTGAGAAATATTAGCATGGCTATAGATGTAGATTGGAAAGAAATGAGAGTTGAATGGTCATGTGGATATCCTAGAACAGCAAAGGTTCTTCTTTCAGGTCCTCATATGAGTCAAAGATTTGGCTACCAGAATTGTGTGTGTGTGTGTGTGTGTGTGTGTGTGTATGTGTTAACAGTGGCACATTGCTCCAGTGGGGAATCTTTCTGTGGCCAGCAGGCAGTGTGATGGGCATGTGTCCAAGGTGGGTTGAGAAGGGCACATAGCTTCCTCCTGAATCACTTTAGTTTCTTCTCTCTCTGCCATAGTCACTGTGATGGTGCCAACCTTACCTGTGAAGCCTGCCAGGAGTCTGCAGGTCTGGTGGTGCCCCCTACAGAGGCCCCAGTTAGTGCTACCACCCCATACCTGGAAGACGCCCCGGAACTGCCCCTGCATGACTTCTACTGCAGCAAGCTGCTGGATCTGGTGTTCCTGCTGGATGGCTCCTCGAGGCTCTCAGAGGCGGATTTTGAGGTGCTGAAGGCCTTTGTGGTGAGCGTCATGGAGCGGCTGCACATCTCCCAGAAGCGGATCCGGGTGGCCGTGGTGGAGTACCACGACGGCTCCCATGCCTACCTCGAGCTCAAGGCCCGGAAGCGGCCCTCGGAACTGCGGCGCATTGCCAGCCAGGTGAAGTACGTGGGCAGCCAGGTGGCCTCCATCAGCGAGGTCTTGAAGTACACGCTGTTCCAGATCTTCAGCAAAATCGACCGCCCCGAGGCCTCTCACATCGTGCTGCTCCTGACTGCTAGCTCAGAGCCCAAGCAGATGGCCCGGAATTTGGTCCGCAGCGTCCAGGGCCTGAAGAAGAAAAAGGTCATCCTGATGCCAGTGGGCATCGGGCCGCATGCCAACCTGCAGCAGATCCGTCTCATTGAGAAGCAGGCCCCCGAAAACAAGGCCTTCATGCTCAGTAGTGTGGATGAGCTGGAGCAGCAGAGGGACGAGATCATCAACTACCTCTGTGACCATGCACCTGAGCCCCCCACCCCGACACAGCACCCTCCAGTGGCACAGGTCACTGTGGAGCCAAGGCTCTCAGAGAGTTTGTCCCCAGAACCCAAGAGAAAGTCCATGGTTCTGGATGTGGTATTCGTCCTGGAGGGCTCTGACAAAGTAGGAGAGGCCAACTTCAACAGGAGCAAGGAGTTCATGGCGGAGGTGATCCAGCGCATGGACGTGGGCCAGGACAGCGTCCACGTCATGGTGCTGCAGTACTCGTACATGGTGGCCGTGGAGTACACCTTCCGTGAGGCCCAGTCCAAGGGAGATGTGCTACAGCACGTTCGAGAGATCCAGTTCCGGGGTGGCAACCAGACCAACACCGGGCTGGCCCTGCAGTACTTGTCTGATCACAGCTTCTCTGCCAGTCAGGGTGACCGGGAGCAGGCACCAAACCTGGTCTACATGGTCACAGGAAATCCTGCCTCTGATGAGATTAGACGGTTGCCTGGAGACATTGAGGTGGTGCCCATTGGAGTGGGCCCTGGTGCCAACATGCAGGAGCTGCAGAAGGTCAGCTGGCCCAGCACACCCATCTTCATCCAGGACTTTGAGCAGCTCCCTCGAGAGGCTCCGGACCTGGTGCTGCAGAGGTGCTGCTCAGGAGACACAGTGCAGCTGCCTACCCTCCGCCCTGTCGCAGGTACAGTGGCCCTGCATGCAGGAGGGAGGGACCTGGGCAGCCCTGGTGCGGCCTGCATCTGGCCTCAATGTGACCTTGGGTTCTAATCCCAGTCTTACTGCTCTGTCACTCGGCTCAGCCCCTGCCTCAAAGTGCGTGTTTCCTTACCTCCCAAGGAGTGATCTACATTGTGACGCTTCTTTAGGGGAGGAACTTTTTGTACGCTTGGTGTTCAGAGCTAATACACCCCTATTGTTAAACTTTACACAATACAAAGAGTGAAAAGCACAATAGTTACTCTATCACCCATCCCCATCCCAGGGATTAGAGAGCCTTCCTATTGATGAGATATAGCACCCAACCCTTCATTTGGCTCATGGTTTTGGGAGACTCAGTCCATGGGTAGTAGGCTGAGAGACCTCGGGTGGAAGTGTTGCAGAGCACAGTTGCTTACGCAGTGCTGAGCAGGAAGCAGAGCAGGGGAAGAGCTCCAGAGAGCAAGGGTTGATGATCGTGTATGGCACATGGCGCTGTGCCTCCATGGTCCACGCAGCGCAGCCAGGGACCCGCTCTCCCAATCTGCTAGGCATTCCTTAATCCAATGGAGTTGACTTATGAGGATGAAAGCTCACACCACCAAGCCCTCTTTTCACTCTGAAGGTAATCTTGGTGACTGTTTGCTCCCTGGGGACCACACTCAGTGAGTGGGCTTCCTTGTATGGCTGGCAATCTTTGGGGCCAGGCAGGGAAATCAGATGACCCTGGCTCAGGAGGCAGATTGCTTTAGTTTGAATCTCACCTCTGCCACTTGCTAGCTGGATAATTTGGGCAAGTCCTTAATCACTTTGTATGCCAGACCCCTCATCTGTATATGCAGGTAATAACAGTATCAAGCAAAATTTTGGGTCTCTTCAAAAATTATTTGCTATCTTTCCTGCCATTCTTAACCAATAATGGTATCTAGTCAACTCCTAGTTCTTGAACAGCCTTCTGTGGTATATTTAGGACCATCCCAGAATAACTAGCTTCCTTTTAATGTTTTTTAACCCTTGCACTTCTCAGTGTCTTTTTTTTTTTTTTTAAAGCTTTTAATCAGAGCCATAGATTGTATTTAAACCCCTATAATATAGTCATAGCATCATCTGCCCAATCTCAAAATGTGTTCAGGCCTGAGCCTGCTTCCTGACCAAACATTAACATGGACACTGCACATTTGCTATTGGAATTGCTCATGGTAACCTCCCTCGTCCACCCCAGGATACTTGAGAAGGAGCAAGCTCACCTTCCAGGGAGATATTGCTGCTGTTCCATTTCTTTTTGATGTGTTCTTATTTTGGTGCTCCAGTATTTCAGCCACTTCTGGGGACGGTTGTAGCTTCCTGTTACTGAGGGAGTGGATGTCTCCTGCTTTTATCTGTAGGCTCTTAAACTTCTTCTGAGTGGGGCTGTCCAGTGCTTCTAATCCTTAGGTACTTAGCGACCTACATTTCCCCATTCCCTCCTCTCTGGTCCATGTACCATCTTGACAATGAAGACTTCTTCCCCTTGTGTGCTTTGTCATCAGTGGTGTTCCCATGAACTTCCTGAATTTGGCATCTGGCTGGTGGGGGTGGTGGCCAGCCAGCTGCAGGCACCCATGTCCTCACTGTCCTGGTCCTCTTTGCAGACTGCAGCCAGCCTCTGGACGTGGTCCTCCTCCTGGATGGCTCCTCCAGCATTCCAGCCTCCTCCTTTGAGATAATGAAGCTGTTTGCCAAGACTTTCATTTCAAAGGCCAACATAGGTGAGCAGGGTACCTGGGGCA
Organism: Capromys pilorides; assembly: GCA_004027915.1. Taxonomy (NCBI): domain Eukaryota; kingdom Metazoa; phylum Chordata; class Mammalia; order Rodentia; family Capromyidae; genus Capromys; species Capromys pilorides. The sequence continues at coordinate 3,628 of PVKN010030535.1, forward strand.
AGCCAAGAAGGAAGGGGTTCCTCTTGGGGATCCACTTGGCTCCAAGGGCCTTCTGTTTTCTTCCTTGTTAGGACCTCACCTCACACAGGTGTCGGTGCTCCAGTATGGGGCCAACACCACCATCAAGGTGCCCTGGCATGTAGCCCAGCAGAAGGAGCACTTACTGAGTCTCGTGGACCTCATGCAGCAGGAGGGAGGCCACAGCCAGATTGGTAACGTTGAAGCCTCTAACCCTGACTCTTAGCACAAGCGGCTCAGCATCCTTGCCAGTTACTTTGCTCCTTTGCCTACATTTCCTCTCCATGAAGTGAGGGCCTACGTGCTCTTTAGGGTCTCTCCAGATTGTGCTATGTTTTCTCCCAGTCTCTGAATTATCCAGCTTTTGAATGACCTAAGGATGGATGCCCTGGGATGGATGTCTCGGCTGCTTCAGAGCACCTGCCCTTGCAGTACTGACTTGCTCTGTTCTCTCTTTCAGGGGACGCCTTGGCCTTTGCTGTGCGGTACATCACCTCTGCAGTTCATGGTGCCCGGCCTGCAGCCTCTAGGGTGGTGGTCATCCTTGTCATGGATGTCTCTGTGGATGCAGTGGATGCAGCAGCTCAGGCTGCAAGAGCCAATCGTAAGTATCCAGTGTGCAGTCCCAGGACTCCTCTAGAATACTTGAGTGTTTTGGCCCATGACCTGGATGTTCACACTCACTGTCCTCCCTGCATGTGACAGTCCTCCCTCTAATGGCCTTGGCTTCTTTGCTCCTTATTTTGTGTCTCTGTCAGATGCCATCTTTTCACCCTATACTGCCCTAATCACCATATATGAAACAGCCATGCCCTCCCTACTCCCTTCTTTTCTCCAAACACTTAACCACATCTGAAATACTTATTTATTTATTATTTTTTTTTGGCGGGACCAGGGTTCGAACTCAAGAACTTGCACTTGCCAGGCAGGCACTTGTCCCACAGAGCTATCTCCCCAGCCCCTGAAATACTTTTAATTATTTTTTGTGTTTATATCTTTCTGGCCCCAGTGTAAGCTGTGCGAAGGCAGAGTACAGGGATGTTCTCTGCTTGGTTCATTGCCCTATCCTCATTGCTTGGAACAGGGCCCAACACTTAGTCCAAGAACATTAACATCCGAAAGACTAAATTAACATCTGAACGGCTGTCTGCCTCAGAGGGTTGGTCTGTGTGCTCAGTCTGGGCACCAGTCAAACCAGTCCATTTTGAACCTGCTTGAGCACAGCTATCTCTTGCTTCTTTGTGAACCCTAGGAGTGACTGTGTTCCCCATTGGAATTGGGAATCGGTATGACCCGGGCCAGCTGAGGACCTTGGCGGGCCCGGAGGCCAGCTCCAATGTGATAAAGCTCCAGCGTGAGGAGGACCTCCCCACTGTGGTCAGCCTGGGCAATTCCTTTCTTCACAAACTGTGTTCTGGTAAATATTCTCATATCTCTTTACCCCTCAAGAGTCCATCAAGGCAGAGCAAAACCTAAAATCATAAAAGAAAATTATAAGAGCACAAATTCCATTCTAGAGATTGCAGGTTGCCCATGCATAACATTGGACCTTGAAGATTATTATACTGAGCAGGACCTTTAGGTTTTTGCAAGGGGAAAGCATGAACTTCAAACCTCGAGATGTACTAGGACATCTTTGCTCACCATTCTCCTTCTACTTGAACTTCAGCAGAAAGACTTGGAAGAGAGTTAAAAGACATAGCAGGCAACCTCAACATCCCTCAGGACATGGCCCTGTCCTCACTCTTAACATGACCATAAAGGGTTTCAGTAACATGACAAGAAACACTAACACCACAGGGCCATGGGTTAATTTGATTTTGAGTTAGAAACTTTAGAAAATACATGATTTTTTTTTGACCTGGTTTGCTAAGTAAGGGATTATTAAAATAGACAACAAATATTTAAGTTAAATTTATTACAGCAGAAAACACACTGCTGCTCTTAATCCTCTTTCAGAAATAATCCCTGGGGCCAGCAAGATAGCTTAGTGGACTAGGTGCCTGCTTAGGCAAGTGCAGGGACCAGAGTTTGATCCCCAGTCCTATAAGTCGCACTGACCCTGCCCCCGGGGGCGTGCTGAATGGGCCCCAGAGTATGGGTGTGGTGGTGCACACCTGCAATCCCAATGCTGGGGAGGCTGACAACAGTGAGACCCTGTACCAAATACATAAATGAAAAAAAGAAAGGAGGAAAGGAAGGAAGGAAGGAAGGAAGGAAGGAAGGAAGGAAGGAAGGAAGGAAGGAAGAGTTTCCCACGTCAGACACACGCATCCCGTCATTTTGCCTCTGTCTGAAGCAGCTCTGGGACACTTCTTCTGTGGCTGTTTTCACAAGTTGTGATGAATACTCTGGTGAGTGCTGCTGCTGCGCTCCACCTGCCAGAAAGACAGGCTTGCAGAAACACGCAGTGCGTCCTCACCAGCTGTACTCACCAGACATGGCGCCACAGCACCTGAAGCTTCCCCATGCTCAAAATGACTTGAAAGATAAATTTTTTAATCCATTGATCTAGGACACCAAGGTAGCCTGGACAGCACAACTAAAGACATGAAAAAGAACTTCTAGAATTACTTCAGAAAGTGGCAAGATAATGGAATGAGTATGTCCAAAGTGAGGGGGAGATTTTTTTTTTTGGTACAGCATCTCACTATGCAGCTCAGACTCATAGTGATCCTCCTGTCTCAGCCTCCCTGGTGCTAGGATTACAGGCATGCACTATCATGCCTGGTTTTGGGGCCAGCATGCTGTGCCCAGGGTTCAGAGGCAGCACAACATGCAGTACTGGGTATCAAACTCAGGACTTTGTGCTTCCCAGGCAGGCCCTTATGCCACTGAACTATCAGAGAGGGAGATTTTGAGGAGGATGAATAGAATGTAGATTTAAACATTTTCCTTATTTTTCCATCACACCTTATGCTTTCTTAACACAATTAGCTGTAAGTTGAAACCTCTTTCAGTGTTATTACATTTCTTTCCCAGTGGTCTCTAGCCCGGTATAGCCTCAGGCTTTTAAGACCTCGATTCATACATTCTTGTTCCTGAAAGTGACCCATGTGTACAAGGAGATAATGGCTGTGATGATAAAGATGCAGTCCCATAAGGTCACTGCTGCTGACATTGCTGCAAATTGCGTCCGAAGAGTTATAGGGCGTGGGCCGGTGAGATGGTCCAATGGTCTAAAGCGCCTGCTTAGGAAAGCTTAAGCAACTGCAGGGACCGCGGTTAGGTCCCCAGCACCACATGCTGAGCCAGCTGCACCCCCAGGGCAGGCTGAACCAGCCATTAAAAAAAAAAAAATTATCTTTAAGGTTGAGGTGGCTTCAAGGACTAGACCTGGCAGCCTGAGCAGACTTTATGAATGGCTGAGAGTTTCTTAGTGGTGCGAGGGGAATTAAGGTTTTGTTTGTGTCTCTTTCAGGGTTTGTTAGAATCTGCATGGATGAGCATGGGACTGAGAGGAGGGTAAGTCCTTCTTTGTTGAATTTGAAGGAAAGGTAGGAAATGCATGTCTGCGGGCCTCATTCCCTCTTTGGGAACAATTTTTCCTGCTTCAGTCTCCACTCTGCTGCCCTCTTTGTCCAGTTCTCCTGCTTACTGTCACTCTGCTTTGGGAATCCCACTGTCGTTTTGTGTTCTGCTTCGTGTCTCTGGGCAGCCTTTTTGCCATGCAGGCTGGAGTCAGTCCTTTTCTCAGTGTTTGTGGGGGTGGTTTGTCAGTGTAGGTGAACTTGGCTCTGGGACACCACACCCTGTGTCCTCTGGAATCTTCTTTTCCTTCTGCAGCCTGGGGATGTCTGGACCTTGCTGGATCAGTGCCATACGGTTACTTGCCTGCCAGATGGCCAGACCTTGCTGCAGAGTCACCGGGTCAACTGCGACCAGGTGCCCAAGCCTTTGTGCCCCAACAGCCAGGCCCCTATTCGGGTGGAAGAGACCTGCGGCTGCCGCTGGACCTGCCCCTGTGAGTGCTTTGCTCCCGCTGCCTCAACTGTGTCAGAGGAGCAGTGAGTAGTCGGGCTGTGCAGAGAGCTAGCGCAGCAGCTGGAAGTTCCCTCCCCTTCCTTATGGCACGCACTCTCCTTCACCCACACACCTGTGGTCTCTGAACTTCTTAGGGATCCCTGCTCTCTTCTGTGGGAAGCCCTTTCTCAGACAATGCAGAGCCAGAAGGAAGAAGCTGTGGTCAGTCAGTCCTGGGGTCTGAGTGTCTGAGATGTATTAGTGGATGGATAGGGGTGCAAGAGGTGCCTCCAGAAAGAGCTCCAGCTGCACCCATAGCTGCACGGTACATGCCACAGGCTGTCCAGGGTGGCCTGGTGTAAGAGGAGGGTGTGCTCAAGCCATCGAGGGTGGTGGCAGGAATGGCTGTCTGCAGTGACCCTTACTCAGCAGTGGGAGGCTCATGGCCATTATGATGAGTAGACATAGCTATGGGAGGCAGTTTATATCTCCCTCTCTTTTTGGTCTTTACTTAGGGGAACAGATGCCCTGCAGGCCTGGCCAAAGTCATTCCAGACCTCATGCTATTGCTCTATTCAGAAGGAAATTGACAAACACTGCTGATTACTAACTAAGTGCTCATTACCATGTAATGATAAAAACTTCGAAACTGATGAGAGTTCAAACACCTCCCCAGACCCAGTAAGGGCTGGTTTTCTCCAGGCTCAGAGCAGAGAGACAGAAACAGAGCCAGATGAGTGCAGAAGATTGTGAGTCACTATGTGGTCCAGGCAGCCGTGAATTCACGGTGGCACTCCTCCTGTCTCAGCCTCTCAAGTTCTGGGATCACAGCTGTTAATGAAAAATGCTGCAATGACATGGGAGTGTGAGATCTCTGAGATCCTGAAATGAATGCTTGTGGATAAATACCCAGAAGCGTAATTGCTGGGTTACATGGTACTACTATTTTTAATATTTCGAGAAACCTCTTGACAGTGTTTCACTGTGGCTACATGATTTTATATTCCCATCCACATTGCGCAGGGATTTCAAGTTCTTCACATTCTAACACATTATTATTATTATTAATTATTATTATTATTATTTTAGGGAAGGGTCAACAGAGTGTTCAGGGTCTCACTACTAGATCGGACTCGTAGTGATCGGCCTGTTTATAGCCTCCCAAGAGCTGGGATTACAGGCGCGCGCCACCACATACAGTCTCAACGGGGCCTCAGCGTGCCCCAGGGGCGGGGCCACGGCCGCAGGCCCAGCGATCGAATCCATACCGCTGCACTCTGCCGAAGGCACTTTAGTCTGCTGAGCTATCATGCCAGCTGCTTCTTTAAGTATCTTCTTTGGAGAAATATATACTCCCGTTTTAAAAAAAAACGCTTTTAAAATCAGGTTATTGTATGTTTTGCTATTGAGTTGTAGAAATTCTTGTATTTTGTATACCAATTCCTTATCAAATACAGGTTTGGAAGGCTAGCCAAATAGCTCAGTGGGTTAAAGCACCCCCAAGCAGGTGCAGGGGCGGGGCATTTGGTCCCCGGGCCTGCCATGCTGGCTCCACCCCAGGGGCGAGCTGAGACAGCAATTGAGACTGGGCGGGGTGGCGCGCGCCTGTAATCGCAACTCTTGGGAGGCTGTAAACAGGAGGATCACTACAAGTCTGACCAAGTAGTAAGACCTTGAACACCCTGTCCCTGTAGACCCTTCCCTAAAAATACAAAAAATGAAAAGAAATAAAATAAAAATACAGGTTGTGTGGTATTTGCATGTGGAATATACCCTCCGCCCCCAGATGGAGCTGGTGGGAGGTTGTTGGATTATGCGGGCAACAGCTGTCTTACGTTAGGAGCCAGGCTGGTTAGAGGCAGGTCGTGGGGGCATGACCTGCACAGGCCTGCGGATCTCCCTTCCCCGCCCTTCCTGGCTGCCACCCGCAGCAGCCCCTTCCAACAGTGCCTTCTAGAGTGCAGGTCCTCCTTGGAGCTGGCTGATTAGGAACTGAAACCTTCATGAGCCCAAATAAGCCGCTCCTCTTAACCTGCAGGTGTTGTGTTTCAATGATAGGAAAGCAGGACAGTTTGTAAATACTTCCTTTCACGCCATAGGTTGCCTTTTCATTCTGGCAACTGTTTATTTTGCAGTGCAGAAGTCTTTTAGTTTTGCACAGTTCTTTGCACCTAGTTTTTGTTTTTGTTGTTTTTCCTTTTCTGTGTCATGTTCAAGAAATTACTGCCAATACCAAGGTTATCAAGATTTCCCCCTATGTTTTAGAAGTTTTATAGTTTCAAGTCTTATGTTAAAGTTTTAAAAATTATGTATGTATGTATGTATGTATGTATGTATGTATTTATTTGGTACAGGGTCTCACTATGTGGCTCGGACTCATAGGATCCTCCTTTGTCAGCTTTTCCAGCATTGGAATTACAGGTGTGTGGCACCATGCCCAGTTTCAGTGGCCAGCTCAGTGCACCCAAGGCAGGTTGGCACAGCATGTGGTACTGCATGCATTACTGGGGATTGAACTTGGGTCCTTGCACTTACCAGGCAGGCACTTAGACCTCCAAGCTATCTCCCCAGCCCTTATGTTTTATTTTGAGTTGATTGTGATGCACAAGGGTTTCATTTCATTCTTTGTCATGTAGATAGGCTGTTTTATGGATCTCCAATGATATTTGTACATTGATTTTGCATCCTACAACTTCACTGAATTTTTTCATTATTTTTAACAGGGGGTGTGTGTGTGTGTGTGTGTGTGTGTGTGTGTGTGTGATTTTTAGAGTTTTCTACATCTAAGTTATGTCATCTATTAACAAACATTGTCTTAGTGCTTCTTTTTATGGTTTGTATTGTTTTTCTTACCTCATAGCTTGAGCTAAGGGTTTCAGTATTATGTTGAATATATAGAAGAGGTGAGAGTGGATATTCTGGCTTTGTTCCTGATCTTTGAGGAAAAGCTTTGAGTTTTTCAGCATTAATTCACCAGGGGTACGCTAGTTGTGGGCATTCCACAAATAGCCTTTATTTTGTTAAGGTAGTCCCTTCTCTTTTTAGTTTGAATACATACTATTGTTTTCTTCTTTCTGCTTTGGCCTTAGTTTGTTTTTCTTTTTCTAGTTCCTCAAGTTGTAAATACATATTGTTTGACATACTTGTTCTTTTTAAATATAGGTATTTACTGGTATAAACTTTCCTCACATTATTGCTTTTCTTGTATTCCATAAGATTTGCTGTTATGTTTTTAAATTTTTATTTATCTCAAAAACATTTCTAATTTCTACTTCAACTCATTGTGGTAGTTACTTTTCTCTCATTGCTGAGACAAAATAACCAGCACCCAAATTCTCAGGTGTTGTTTAATGTGCATACATTTGTCAATTTTCTGAAATTCCTATTACTGACTTTTCTTCTGGTCAGAAAAGCTACTTGGTATGACTTCTGTCTTAAATTTGTCCTTCTTGTCTTTTGAGTTAGCGTGTGCTGACCTCTAGAGAGTGTGCCCTGTTTGGGAAGAGCCTGTGCTGTGCTGTTGGGTAGTGTGTTCTGTCACGCCTGTCAGATCCACTTGGTCTGCCACAGTAGGGGTGCACTGTTCACATCATTGAGAGCTCTGAAAGGTTTGCTGCCGCTGGCCTATAGTGCCGACAAAGTCCTCTTTACTGATCTTCCATGTTAATATTCTGTTATTAAAAGTGAGACACTGAAATCTCTTATGCTATTGGTCTCAGTTGCTCTTCTCTCATTGCTGGGACAAATACCTGACAGCCAAAATGAAGGAACGAAAGGTTTATTCAGCTCACAGTTACTGGAGGTTCCAGTCCATACTCAGCTGGCTCCAAGGTAGACTGGCACATGGCAGAGAGCAGCAGCTCAAGGTAGCTGCAAAGAACAAGAGGAGTCAAGGGAGGAGTCACAGCAACAACAACAGCAACAGAGAGAATCTGTCTCTCTGTCTTTCTTGTATTACATTCAGGCTATTCGCCCCAGGCTGGAAGAAATACACCCATAATCCCAGCAGCACTAAAACCCATAATCCCAGCCTTGAATCACCCATAATCCCAGTGGATCATGAGTTAATCTCAGACTCTAGAAGTCTCATCCCTTTACTGCAAGAGGCTTTCAGGGGACAGCTAGACACAAACTATAATACTATTGATTACTTCCACCTTTAATTCTGTCAGTATTGGGCAGCTGTAATGTTATGTGCATATATAATTGTTGCATGTTTTTGGTGAATTGTCAATTACATGGTGTTCTTTTCTCATGATCAATTTTGGCTTGCAGTGTTTATTTGTTTGATATAATATGAATATCCAGCTGTCTTTTAGTTATCACTGGTGTGGAATCAATTATGTTTGTCTTTTTTATTTTTTTATAGTACTTTTTAAATATTGAGACAGTTTTAAAACATGTTAATAGGACAGCCACAATAATTGATACAGTGTATATTGTTGTCTTCAGAGTAGTTGTTCAGACTACAAGATGCAGACATATAACTCTTCTAAACACTACTGGTACGAATATTTCTTCTCATTGAACTAAGAGAAAGTAGTTGTATACGTAGAGCAATATTCGATACTGTAGTGGGTTATTGGCAGAACTGGCAATGTCAGAAGCTGTTGACTTGAGCCTTTTACAGCTCAGTGTACTAATCTGGCTTTACTTTTTATGCCTCATGGTTAAACTTTCCTGCTGAGTGGTTAAGGCCAAGATGAAGCAAGATCTATGTAACAAAATGTATTATTTTTATATATGCTTAAATGCTTTTTTTTATCTAAGAAGTTAATTTGGTAATCTATATTTTTCTAGAAATGTATCAATTTCATAGAGATTTTCAAATTTTTTTACATAGAGGTCTTTTTTTTTTGTTTCAAAATAACTGGAATTTTAATTGCCTCAGGTTTATGACTTGCAACCAAAGACATTGTGCAAAGAAAGCAAAAGTTAAGTACATTTTAGGGAGATGGAGACAATACACATTGGTGACATAGGAAATCAGGTGGACAAAAGAAGCCATCCATACACTATATAGATTTCAGTATTCAGTAGTGTTATCAACAATTTTTTTAAAACAAAGGGCAAAAAATTAAGCAATATTTACAGTAGATATAA
>PVKN010030536.1:0-12677 GCA_004027915.1 Capromys pilorides
AAGTGCGCCCTCTTGTGGTCTGCTACTGCCTGTTTCCTCTGATAAGGAAATTCTACATCTCAGCAGCAGGAGATGGGCCCTTAATTCTGAATAATGGTGGGCCACTCCAAAGGGTTGTCTCTTTCTACCAAGAGGCTTGGCAAGAAGAGCAATTAAGAATATTCATGATACTTGACACTTAGGGCAAAAAAAGAAATTTCTTACTTTAGTTACCAAGTCCTTTCTAGGGGAAGGACTAGATGAAATGACACCAGTAGTTGAAAGATATGAATTGTGTCTGAGGTCTAATCCTCAGAAAGCCTGAGTAAAACCACCAGAAGTACAGTACTGAAGCAGTCTTCCAGGAGAGCACTGACAGGTTGATCTCACCCAGAAGCCAGAAGGCCAGTGCAGCCAGTTCCTCTTAGTTCTGGTTGATTCCCACACAGGTTGGATAGGAACCTTTTGTACTCTGACTGAAAAATCTCAAGAAGCAGTGGGGTCATAGGATTATTCTAAACTTTGGAGTGCCACAAAATCTCCAAGTCTCCATTGCCAAATGGGCCTGCTTTCTGTTCTCTCGTTACCCAGGGAATCTCAAGAGTATCAGCCTGAGTACCAGCCTCACTTTGGTTGGCGGTCTCAATCAACAGGGCAGTTAGAATGGGCTAATGGGTACTCAATAGGAATTGCTCAAAATGGTTCAGGAATGGGCAGCCTTCTGGAAGCAGCACCTACCTGTGGCTCCTACACAGTCCAGAAACATGCCCATACTTCTGGTGAACTTCTGTATGGAAGACCTTTCCTCAGAATGACATCCTAGTTGGTGAGGAGACAGAGGGAGCCTTGAGACAGAGACAGTGCTCAACTGGGTTCCAACAAATTATGTCAGCCTAGAGACAGATAGTCACTGGCCCACTCCACCTAGTGAGCTTCTCTTCTGCCTTGGGACCCTGGGGCCAGTCAAGACTCTAGACACACAGGACACAGGCAGATCACAATGGGAATTTCCCTACAGGGTGGTCCTTTTCACCTGCAGCACAGCTAAGGTGACAGGACATGACTTCTGGGTTTGTCACCCTCAAGCTATGAGCTGCTGTCAAGAACTGTAATGACAGTGCACCTCGGGATCATCCCCAAGCCATGTCTGAGCCCACCTGAAACCTGTAGGAGGTCTCAAGTTCCTCTCCAAAAGGCAAAACAAAGGTAATTAATGCTAACAGTCTGTTTATTGTGGGTATAGGTGATGTCCCAATCACAAGAGTTCCTATACATTCTATATCAAGAGGTTTAATTTTATTCTGTAACCAGAAGACTGGGCCTTACTGATGTTATATGTGACCTCTGGTTTCAGGACTCCTTCCATGACTTCATCCCAACACTAACAGAATTATTTTGCGTCTGTATTCTCATGCTGTGTTACCTACCAGAGGAAGAAGAAGACATCAGTGGTGGATAAAGAAGGTCCTAAGCGTCCTTTGTTGCTACTGTGGGTTTTATTGTGGGTTTTACTCATAATCCCACTCCAATTTGGTTGTGTTTTGCCTCAGGGGTGGAATTATTTCTCATGCTCACACTTGCCCTAGCTGCCCTTGAATTCCCAGGCATACTCCTGCCTCAGCCTCTCAAGTGCTGGGTTCACAGGCATGCAACACCACACTCAGCTATTTGTATATACTTTTAAATGCTGGTTCCTCCACATGCTCACCAACACTTGGAATTCCCTCTCAGGTGGGGCTGTGATGGGTCATTTAGTACGGCTTTAACTTGTCTTTCCCTGCTGATGAATGAGCTGGATTGTGTTTTCATACTGTAACTAGATACTGCAAAATGGCTCAAATCTTGACCCTAACAGAGTTCACATCTTTCTTTCTGATTAGTTCTTGGTACAAATCCTTCCAGGACAAACGTACCACACCACAATCCCCTTCCTGGGTCACTAATTTACCCTCTCAGAGGGATCCCACAGTCTCTCATACACTCATATATCTCATATTCTCACCGTAGTTCATGTCCTGCTGAGGGGCATATAAAGTGGGATGGTCACTTTGGACACTGGTGGAGCAGTGACTCTAAGTATGACTTAGCAATTCCACTCTATGAGATGATATAGGAGAATGTCTAATGTGTCATTACTTGAAGCAGCCCCAGTGAAAGTTGCCCAAGCCAACAGAAGAACAGGTAAACAATTAGGGTACACTGAGGCAAAGGGACATTGGGCAGCAGGGCACACTTAGGTCTCCAACTTTATGCCTTTTGCAGAGGAATCATACAGGCAATGCTGAGTCACAGAAGCTAGACATGAGAGACACACACTTCATGCTGCTTTTCAAATAAAGTAAAAATCCCCGCTATGCTTTTCCATGACAGGAAGGGAGGGAGACAGAGGTGGCTGTGAGGTGTTGCTTCTCGGGCTGGGGCTGATTTTCTGAGTGTGCTCAGAAAATCCCACCAGCTATACTTGGAAGCATGTACTTTTCTGTATGTATGTATTCATCAAAACTGGTTAACAGAAGTTCTTTCTAACAGATATAGGTGAAATTATATACTTGAGATTTGTTTTATAATAGTCCACCAGAAACTTGAATAAGGGTTGGGGCATGTATAAAGTGAGATTTCCCAAACCGTGGCAATCACTAGAGCTGAATGATGACAACAAGCAAGTTCACTTAACTTCACACCTCGGAGTTATGTTTCCATGAAGCAGGACAATTAACCTGAAAGGGAGGCAAATTTACTTATGCGGTTAGGTTTAGATCTTCTTCAGAAGTTAGAATCTTCAGAGAACAAGGACTCTAATGGATGTGGTGACAACTAGACCCAGCCCAGTGTGCCCACTGAAAAGCTGCTTCTGTGGCATAATCACCAGAGAAGAAAAATAATTCACCAAAATTTTACTTATGTTGAGTTTTAAATGGAAGTCCCACAGACAAAGCTTGTGGTTTTTAGTTCCATGGCCAATGTATCAGAGTACACTCTGAATAAATCTAATTATCTTATGTGCTTGCCTGATGTCTACCACCAAAGGGTGAAGTTTTAATGAAGTCTTCTTATTAAAGGATGATTAGACACTGTGCAGTCCAGGGACTGTGACTCTAAAAATTAAAGGTTGGACATAAATAACATCTAAGGTGTGTCTGTGGATAGGTATGTTCTTCTTAGATGACACTCTATTGAAGGATGACAGAATGGTGGAAATGTTTCTATATATCACTTATTATTTTGTAATTGGATATATATAACTGTCTGACTAGAAGGTTATTCTATACTAAAATAAACATATAAATGTGCTTCAGAGATAACAAAACTTACTGGTTCTAATATAATAATAATTATTATGCTAAAATGTTACACTTCCCTCAATCTTAAGTTTTCTCTGTAAAACTATAATTGTTGGTTAACACTGTTCAGAGATTTAACTTTTTTTTCTTTTCTGTATTTAGGACAGGGTCTACAGGGTGTACAGGGTCTCATTATGTTGATCAGACTCACAGTGACTCTCCTGTTTTCCACTTCTCAAGTGCTGGCATTACAGATGCATGTCACCACGCCCAGCCTCAGTTGTCATCTCAGTATAGGCAGGGCATGGTGGAGATCAAACCCCAGCCGCTGTGCTCTGCCTAAACAAGCACTTTAGTCCACTAAGCTATCAGGATGGTCCCAGAGATTCAACTTCTGAATCAACTGTGACTTGTATGAAATTCAGTGAACCCTCAAGTTACAACTAGCCTGGCAAACAAACAACTTGGGTGTGACCAGAAGTTTAGTTTTAACTTATGACCGAAGTCTTGAGTTATGACCTGAATCTCAGCTCCTTATGCTTCCAAATGGCCTTACATACAGCTTCAACCCTTCAAGAATTCCAGAAGGAACATTACAACATCCTTTCCTGTATGGGGTTAATTGAGAAATACTGGGCAAGTGTCTCTCCGAGGACAATGAGGTCTGCCAGTATACAGGAGACTGAAGGCTGTGTAGAGGAGCCTGATTATTCAGTTGACAATTTGAGTTACAACTGGCCCTTGGGAATGAAGTACATTTATAAGTCAAGAGGCTACTCTAACGGTTCCCCGTTATCCATTTCAAATGTTATCTATTTCAAATGGTTTAAATAAAACTACGGGTTTCATTGCAACACTGGTGCAACTTATCCTCCTGGGTGTTCAACAACTGAGGTTTGGAGATCAGAGAAAAAGAAAAATGGGTTAAGAGGACAGCCAGTATTTTGGCCTTGGCCCTCCAAGTTCAAAAATGACTCAGGTCCCTGCACCTGCATAAACAAGCACTTTAGTTCACTGAGCTATCTGGCTGGCCCTGAATACCCAAATTTTAACTATCTGGTTTTTGGTTTTGTTTTATTTATTTATTTATTTATTTGTTTGTTTGTTTGTTTGTTTGTTTATTGTCCACTTAGCCCACCCTGAGGGCAGGACTAGTGCAGCTTGTGGTAATGGGGATCAAACCACGGTTCCCTGCACCTGCCTAAGCTTGCCAAAGCAGACACTTTAGACCACTGAGCTATCTTGCCAGCCCCAAGTACCCAAATCTTGTATTGAAGGGTTTGAACTGACTTCACTCACTGTATTATTTATTTTAAGAGTTTTTCATGTTGTATATTTATTGATATTTATGTAGATATTTCTGTTGGACTTTTCTTTTCTCTTTCTCTCTCTTTTTGAGACAGGATTTCACCAGGCAGTTCAGGCTGACTTTGAGCTCACTCTATAGCCCAGATTGGTGTTAAATTTACTGTGATTCTCCTGCCTTAGACTCCTGAGTGCTGGGATTATAGAGTTTCACACCAATGCCTGGCCTTTTGGGTTCTTATTTATTATATTTTAGTATAAAATGTATTCAGGGTAACCCCTTTCCTCTCTGCCCCATCATCAAGGCAATAAAGACCTTGGTAAAACACAGGAGCAGTGCAGAAGTGCACAGAGCACGGGGACTGAGATGTAGCTTGGTAGTGCAGCAAGAGACCATCTTATGCAAGGCTCTGATTTCCAGAAAAAAGTTGACACTAGATTTGAAATGGACTGGATCCCTGATGGGAAAAGGACATGAGTGTGAAAATAAACAAAATAGAAGATAGTCTGCATGTTTGAAAATGATGTATCAGTTCTGATTTCTTTCATTTTGATGGTACTGTAGTTAGATATATGAATATTTTTATTTTTGGGAAATATACAATATTGAAGCATTTAGAGGAAAAGGAGCAGTGCTCTAAATCATTTCAGAAATAATTTGTCTTATACACACATAGAGAGATGGGTGATCCTTGGTCTAGTTTGAGAATATCTAAGACACATGTGCTTGTAATCCCAGCCACTCTTCAGGCAGGAGAATCATGAATTCGAGCCAAACTAGGGAAGCTTATGAAGACCCAATCTCAAAAATAAAAATAAAAAGGTCTAGAGATATACCTCAGGGCCCACGTCTTGGGATCAATCCCCAGTAACCTGCCTGTAAGCCTCCCAAAGACCAAGCCTTGTCATTTGAGAAGAAGTATAGTTTATCTTGTCTTCAATGTGTTTTTTCTTGTTGTTTCTATATTGGAAGCCCTTTATCAAAGGGCCCTATACCAACCTTGGTTGGTAAGTGAATATTATTTAATTTCAAGCCCCTATTTTCTCAACTCTATTTGTACAGCTACTAAGAACCATTTAAAATAAGTAGATGTTTTGTCTTTCTAAAAAATTTGCTCATTAGGCTGGGAATATAGCTGAGGGGTAAAGCACCTGCCTGGCAGCTCAAGGTCCTGAATTCGATCTGTTGTAGGTAGCTAAATTAGAAATATTATAGGCAGTTAGACAAGGCCAGGCCCTCAAGAACAACATGGAAGACAAGGTGACTTTCCAACTAGAGGCAGACACTCCTCCACCATGGGCCAGATCTCAAGAGTAGACAAAAGCAACTACTTACCTCCTTAAGAGTGGGCATCAGAGATTGATATGCTAAATAAATATCAATCACCTGGA
The DNA here is from genome assembly GCA_004027915.1 of Capromys pilorides. Taxonomy (NCBI): domain Eukaryota; kingdom Metazoa; phylum Chordata; class Mammalia; order Rodentia; family Capromyidae; genus Capromys; species Capromys pilorides. Next base: position 5,958 of record PVKN010030536.1, read on the forward strand.
AAGAACCAGGAGCCCAAGCCCAACAGGTGGTAATTCTTGCCTGCTTGCTACGTGACTTGCTTTCCCATTGGATCCCAATTTTAATCAATTTTGCCTGAGCAATGGTGCTTTTTATCTCACTGGAGACCATAGTTTTTGTTCCACCTCATACCCACCTAAACAAGGTCCCAAGTCTTCTCCACAACCTTAGGCCTGCCTCACCACATGGTTTTCCTCTATAAGAGTCCCTGGAAAAGACAGCTTCCCTGGGGATAATCCACTCAGAACTCCCTCCTATTCTTCTCTCATACATGAGCTTTCTTTCCCCTAATCAATCTATTCTGCTCATAACCACCCCGCCTCCAAAAAAAAAAATGTTGATTGCATTTTTTTTTTTTTTTTTTGTCTTTTTGAGACAGGGTCTCACTATGCAGTTCAGGCTGGCCTTGAGCTCACTTTTGTAGCCCAGGCTGCCCTGGAACTCACATCAATCCTCCTGCCTCAATCTCCCAAGTGCTGAGATTTCAGGCATGTGTCACCATGCCCAGCTGCTGATTGCATTTAAATGTAGGAAGGATGTTGACATCCTTCATCACATCTTTCACTGTAATCTTCAGTTGGATGTGAAGTACCTTTCCCCATTGCTACTGGCTTATGAAGAGAGAATGAAAGAGGAGGATGAGCTCAAGGTAGGTTGGCAGATGTCTCAGGAGAGACTGATTAGTGTAGCTACTGAGGGAGCAAACAACAAAAGACAGAGCCCAGGAGAGCTCTTGTCTCTAGTAATTTCCAGGAAGCTGGGATACAAGGACACAGATAACAGCATTTCCTGGAGACGCTTTGTCTGTTCTTTGATCCTTAACCTGCAATGTTATCGATGTTATCCAATGTTATCTGCTAGTGTGTGAACGTAAGAGTTTGGTGAATGCTGGAAGACAATGTAGATAGTAGTTTATTTTCATAAAATTAACTATGCACATTCCTTAGCCTGCTGTTAGCCTTCAATAACTGGGAGAAGTTTTTGTGGCTTGGCTTAGAGACTAAGCTCGTGAGTCCTCTGCAGTAATATTAACCCAGTCTTTGTTTCTTTTGGCTCCCACTGATTTCATTCAAGAAATGAGCCAGTTTCAAACTTTGCAGACAGATTTTGAAGTATTTCCAACAGATGGCAGATACTGCAATATTTGTTAAAGGAAGGCAGGCAGAAAAGCGTGCAGCAGTGGTTGGGACAGACACTGAAGGGCGATTCATAGGCAGAGATAAGAGGATAAGGAGGGAGGGAGGGGTGTGGAGGGGAAGGTACAACTGCATGGGGAGCCCTGGTTTCCCGGACAGAGAGCCCCATGTGCAGGCACTGCTTTCCTGGGACGCTGCAGCTACAAACACCACCATTAGAAGGAACTTTTGGGGCTGGCCTGATTGCATACCCATGTAATACATGCTACTTAGGAGGCTGAGGTAGACCATGTCTCACTACGTAGCCCCAGCTGGCCTTGAACTCATAGCAATCACCCTGCCTCAGCCTCTGGAGTGCTGAGATTACAGATATGCACCACCATGCCCAGCTTGCTTCTAACCTGCTCATAATTCACATTTTAAACTCTGTTTTATTTATAGTTATGCTTATCCTTTGATTTCTTAATTTTGGTTGCTATATTTTTCTATAGAACCTCTATGTATTGTGACTATTTTACCATGTCTAAAAGGTCTTATGATGAGGCCTGGTGGTGTTGTAGGCAGCTGAATTAGATAGAAATATTATAGGCACTTAAACAGGGCCAGACCCTCAAGGATAACCTAGAAGACAAGATGACTTCACAACTCTAAACAGACACTTCTCCGCTGTGGGCCAAATCTCAAGACATGAGTAAACAAATACAGCTACATACTTCCCTACGGATTGGCATCAGGGATTAATATTCTAAATAGGTATCAATCACCTTAAAAGAGCCCAGTTGAGTCACTAACCTAACTCCTAACAGGAAGAGACTGGATTTAATCTATTTTACCTGAGCAATGGTGCTTGTAATCTCATTGGTTGACCATAGTTTTGTCCCACCTCATACCCACCTAAGTAAGTTCCCATGTCTTTTCCACAAACTTGGACCCCTTCCCCCTGCCCCCACTGCATGGTTTTGCATTCCCTGGAAGAGATAACTTCCTGGGGACACCCACTCGGGACCCCTCTCCTGTCTCTCTCTTGGACAGGAGCTTTCTTTCCCTCAATAAATATGTTCTGCTCATTACTTCCATTCCTAAAATTCATTCTTCGGTTTTAGAGAACATGAACTTGTCCCAGGTACTTTTCAGGTTGAGGATTGGTCAGTTTTCCCTATATTATTTGGAGGTTCCCCATTGGAGGTCATCCACCCCAGATCAGTTTTTTCTTCCTGCATCAGTGTTATAGAACACAGGAGGCTGAGGCAGAAGAACTTTGAGTTTGAGGCCAGCCTGGGCTGCACAATGAGTTCAAAGTCCACCTGGACTATGTAAGACTGTTTTTTTAAAAAAAGTTTTATGTGACATCCTATGTAATCACTATTTATATTCCATTTTATGGTCGCACCTTTTCATGTGGTCATTTTCCTATTGCTCCATATCTAGGTGACCAGTTATGCTACCTTACATGATCTGTGGTTCTCAGACTAATAAAGGCCAGAACTGGGAAAAAAGTCATATGCACAAAGTACAGCCTTCACTGATACCAGGCTGGCCTGTAATAAAGTATTTATCATTCTCTCTCACACCCCTGTGCAGATGAAGGTGACAGAAGGACCTGGAACACAAACAGGTACAGGGGGACATGCATGGAGGCCTTGTTCCTTGGGATGCTGAGGCAGGAGGGTCTCCAGAATTGGAAGCCAACCTGGGCAATATAACAAGCATCTGTCTCTAGACAAAACAGAACAGAAACTGGCAACCTCCTGCACTCTGCCTACAGTGACACGCAGAGCGACCCATGAGTGCTGGGAAAGACTTCGGTCCTTACCCCTTCAATTCGTTTACGATGGACGTGTGAACTTCCACAGAAATCCTACTGTCCAGGCCCGCATGGAGTTCTTGGCACTTGGCACAAAGACCCTCCAGCTGCTCCTTGCTTTCCTTCAGCTTCTTTTCCTGGGTCTCTGTCTGTGACTCCAGGAGCTTGAGCCGTTTGGTCAGCTGAGAAACTGAAAGCAAAAGAGAAGGCTAAGGATTTTGGCAGAGCGCACTTAGCAGAGCCTGAGCACTGGGGACTGGGAGAGAGACACTAGGAGAGTCAGCTGAAACATGGATCTCTTGCAAAATATTGGGGGACAAGGTGGTGCCCGCCTACAATCTGAGGACTCAGGAGGCTGCAGCAGGAGGACAGCAGTGAGTTCCAGGCCAGCCTGAACTATATAGTGAGACCCTGTCTCAAAAGACCAAAATAAAAGAAAAAACCTAACTGACCAAATAAATATTGATATAGGGAAATGAAACTCCCAATCTGAAAGATGCCTGGGTCAAGTTGTGTTCTGTAAAACCAAAGAATGAATTTTAGGAACAAGGGAGGTTAAGAGAAGAATATATTTACTAGGGAAAAGAAAGCTCCTGTCCAAGAGAAGGACAGAAGGGTGAACCTAAATAGGTTGCCCCAGGAATCTGCCTTTTCCAGGCATTTTTATAGAGCAAAACCATATGGTGAGGTGGGTCTAAGGTTGAGAACATAGGAACTTGCTTAGGTGGGCAGGAGGTGGGACAAAACTATGGTCAACCAATAAAGTTACAAGCGCTGATGCTCAGGTAAAATTGATTAAAGCCAGGACCAAAAGAGAAAGTGAGTCACATAGCAAAAGAACATGAATATAGAACAAGAGTTTATCCAGTAGCCCATGGCAGTTAGATTAGTGGCTCTTCCTGGCTTCCTCAAAGTGATGATTAATCCTGGACGTTTATCTTTAGGGAGATAAGCATTTGTTCCAACTCTGGTCTTTAGGTCTGGTCCACAGCAGGAACATCCATCTCTCTCACAGTTGCAATGTCTTCCATGCTGTCTCCTTCAGGGCCTGGCCCTGTCTGACTGCCTATAATATTTCTATCTAATTTAGCTACCTACAAAATTTCCAACACTCAAGAGGCTGAGGAAGGATTACCACTGTGGGCTACATAGTGACACACAATGAGTTCAAGACCCTGCCTAAAACAAACAAACATACAACGACAATAACAACAAAAACAGATCCAAATGAGGGCAATAAAGGAAAATGAAAGGTAGACAAGTGAAATAATAGAAAAAAATAACACAGGGTTAGATTTTAAACCAAACATACCCATACTAAATACACTAAATAGATTTCCTACTCTAGTTGTAAAGACTGGATGAATTGAAAAGGTGTTTAAGTCTTTAAAATATATATCTTCAGCATGGGAATACAGGCAAGTTAAATATTAAATGGCAGGGAAAACTGTGCTACTCAAATGTAAACCAAGAGGGGTGGTAAATTTTAGCCCCAAACAAGATGGATGTTATGTAAAAAAAAAAAAAAAAAAAAAAACAACTACCACTTGGCAAAGAGGATCAGTTCATAAAGACAACAGGATTCATTCTCCAAGGAGAGGCTTAAGTGTGCGTGCTCCAAGCAATAGTTTCCTGTCAACACATTTGAAAATTTAGATGAAATAATCACATTCCTTAAAACACAGAGCCGGCAAAACTGATCCAAGGAGAAAGAGTACTGAAATGCTTTTAATCATTAAAAGAAGTGAATCAAAGACCTTCCCTTGATGAGAACAACAAGCCAAGCCACTTCAATTGCAGAGTTCTGCAGACAGGACAAAAATAGTTCTAGTCTTCTACAGTCTCTTCTCCAGAAGAGTTAAGGCTGGGTTGGGGGTGTGGCTCGGTGGCAGAGCCCTTGCCTCCTGTGCATGGGGCCCTGGCTTTTGTCCCCTGCATAGAAAAAAAAAAAAAAGTTAATGCTACTTAATTCACTTAATGAGGTCAATATAACTTTGATACAGCAAAGCAAAACAGTAGTTGTGTAAGAAAGGAAAATTGCTTTTCACTTTTACCCGTGAATTCAGACATAAAAATTTAAAAGAAGCTATTGAGAATATATAAGAATGTCTTTAATGCATCTGTTAAAAAAATAAGACTGCAGTAAGTATCATCCTGAAGAGGGAAATATCAAACGCTTTTCTGTGCAGACTGGGAACAATGCGAGCTTGCCCCCTGACCCCGTTTCTGAGCAATGTGAATCACACTGGTTACTAAGTAATGACAATTGTGCATGGTATGGAAAAGAAAAGTTGAAAGGGTTGGAAAGTTGTAAATAATAGTGTCCTTATTCAGAGCTATGTCACTATGTGTACAAAGCAAATCTATTAGGAACTACTAGTTTGACCTAATAAGGGATTTTATTAAAATGACTAGGAACTAAGTTCTTATGTATGTGAGAGGGTAAAAATTAATTGTACTTCTTTGTGGGGACAAGTATATAGAAAATGATAGTTGGAAAAAGAAGGAACGTTCACAAAGCATCTCGGACAGCATGGAACAGAAAGATGTCCAGTACTTCTACTGGGCAATCCTAATGTTTCACTGACAAGATCATTTCTTCCAGATAAAGAATGTGAAACCAGCAGGCTTTGGATGTCTGTTTTTGTTCTTTTACAAAGTGTTCTCCATAGTCTACCATCTTGTATTGCTTCTGATAAAGGTTGGGTGTCTTTTACTTTCTTTCCTCCTCTGATATCATGTCAGACAGACTTCTTATGAGGAATTTTTCTGTATCCCTGATGTGCAGGAATTCAGGTGGGCTGTGTCGCGGCACAGTCTCTCGTTCTGCTTGAGATTCATGGAGCTTCTTGGGGCTGTGGGTTTGTATCTTTCACCAAATTTGGAAGCATTTTGACTATTAATTTTGTAATACCCTTTGCTGATTGCCCCTGCCCCTGCCTCCTAGGACTGTTTGCTGGCGTCCCATGGACGTGTCCCGTGTTCGTGCCACCCACTCCGTTTTCTGTCCCACTGGGCGGTGGCTCCTCCTCTGTCTTCCCTTTCACTCCTCTTCTCCCCTTCAGTCTGATCCGCTGTTGTTCCCTCGAGATAGCTGTCTTCTCACATGGTTTGTTTTGCTGTCTCTAGCAGGAGATCCACTACAGGTTTTGCTTTCTTTTTCTTCACCCTTCTGTTTTTCTCTGCTCTCCTGAGTAGATGAGGCCTGTTTATAGTACCAGTTTAAAACCTTTGCTTGACAAATCTATCTTCTCGCTCACTTTTGGATGTCCACTGTTGATTTCATTTCTGTCCTAATCATAGATCACGTTATTATCATCATTGTTATTTTTATCTTATTTTTAAAAACTGCTTTTAAATCTTTTACTTATTTATTTGGTACAGGATCTCGCTATGCCAGCATGTGGTACTGGGGATCAAACCTGGGTCTTTGCTCTTGCCAGGCAGGTGCTTAGACCGCCGAGCCAGCTCCTCAGCGGCTCGGCTGAGGCTCAGCGGCTCCTCACCGTCATTATTTTTAAATGATAACCAAGTTTATCTGCAAAAGGACAAGTGGAGACTGAGGGGGAAACGGGCTCTGCAGAGTGAGCGTGGCCAGAAAGTAGATGCGAAGTGCCCTGGAGGGCGAGGGCAGGGTACTGGGAGGAAAGCCACGTGGCCTGGGCCACCCTTCCTGTTGCTGGAGTCGTGCTGCGTGCCGTGGGCTTTGCGTTGGGTGCTGGATTTATTGCATTGCGCTAGGTGGTGGCAGGCGCTGTTCT
>PVKN010030537.1:0-12715 GCA_004027915.1 Capromys pilorides
GAAAACCAGGAGAGGAAGCAGGAATAGACAGCTGCTTATGGCAGAACTGGACAGAAGTTCAAGACGTTTTCTAGGCTTTGCTTTGTTTTCCAGAACTGGGGTTTAAACTCAGTCTTCTCTCTGCACTGCATCCCCAGCTCTTTGTTTCTTTCTTATTTTGAGATGGGGGTCCTGTTATATTGCTGAGTTGCCCAGCTGGGACTTGAACTTGCAGTCCTCCTGTCTCAGACTCCCAGAGCGCTGGGGTGACAGGCCTGTGCCACCATGCTCAGCTAGATTTTTTTTAAAATAAGGTGAGTGAAGTGAAGCATCATTATCATTATTATTAACACTTGTTGTTGTTGTTGTCTTGGGGATTGAGCCATGGGCCTTATACAGGCTACACTAGTATTATTATACTGGTATTCTGATAGGAAAAATATGGAGCAGAGAATAGAGAGCAATGTCGTCAGGGACAGGCGGCCTTTCACAGGCACAGGGAAGCCTGCAGCTCCAACCCCATCTCCCAAGTGGGGCGCCCAGCGCTGAGGCGGGAAGGGATCTACAGCTGGAGACAGCAGAAGAAAAGGAATGCTGGCTGGGCAACACCTGCCAGAGGCGCTAAGTGCAAGGGCTGAGCAGAAATCATGGCGTGCATGCACGCATGCGTGTGTGTGTGTGTGTGTGTGTGTGTTTAATTTCTTAAAATTTTAGAGTAAAAGTCCCTCTGCAGCTGAGCTCCCCCCAGTCTCCCCGTTGCATGCACCACACTCAGCCCATCGTCCTTGCTTCCCAAGCAATCTGCAAGTCCATTTTTATGAGCCGTGGCCAAAACTATGATGAGCACTGCAGCAGCCACGGGCCTCCAACAGAAAGACAGATTCACAGAAAGATGGCACAGCATCCGCATCCGCCCATGCACCGGGCCTGGCACCCGAGCCTTCTGGCGCCTCTCCAGAGTACAAATGACCACAACAGGGGCCGTTCTGAGTCTGCTCAGGACAGCCCCACAGCCCGGGTCTCACGGTCCCATGCCCACGGCTCTCTACACAGCAGACTCGAGGGCACAGATCAGAGAATGCTTCTCTGGGTGACTTCGAGCCAGCAATGCTGTCAGGTAGCCTGTGTCTCAGGGTAGCTCTGCAATTAAACATTACCTGGCTTTAAGACGCTGCCCTCTCCCTCCAGAGTTAGATTCCAGGTTCTTAGCTTGAACCAAGAATTGGATGAAAACAAAACAAACAAGAAAACCATAACAAAGTTTGTTGGAGAAAGCCAGGCATAGTATCACACGCTTGTAATCCCAGCACTCGGGAGGCTGAGACAGGAGGAATATTGCGAGTTTGAGACCAGCCTGAGCTACAGAGAGAGCTCAAGTTTAGCCTGACCTCAAGACTCCGTCTCAAAAAGACCAAAAAAAAAGGTTATTGGGGAAAATAAGAGTGAGACATGGGGAAGAAATTGGCTGGGCCTCGTGAAAGGAACAAGAGCATGAATGCCCTGACCAGAGCACTCAGTGCATCTGGGAAGCAGCATGGGCTGTCGTGCAAAGCTGTAGTAGCAGCTCTCCATGGCTTGTCATGCCTTTATGCCATCCAAATCTTGGAAGAACTTCTATATACCAGTCCTGAGCTATGGTGCTGCGGTCCTACCTCTCAGAGAAGTGCCTACAGGCCTTTGGGAACTGTTCCAAGTGTGCCAGATGGGGAAGAGAACAGGCCACGCCCACCTCTCCAGCCCGTTTCACCACACCCTAATCTCCTATCTTGACCCTGCACCCAATGCAGGTATGATCAGGGAAGAACATCCCTGCACAGCAGGGGTTAGCAGGACCAGACTTTGGGGTATGCAGCAGAGCTCAAAAACAGAGGACAAAAGCTCCCAGTGACTCTTCTCCACGGCACGTTCTTCAGAAGAAACCTTGGCCAAATTCCCATTCCTAGAACCCTGGTCCAACAGCATCGGAAACCAGAGAAGCAGCTGCTGCGTAGGAGGAGTCTTAGGCTGGGCCAAACCTTATTAAGTTCTTTAGCAAATCTAAAACTTGAAAGAACAAACATATCCACAGGCAGAACCCCAGGACTATTTGGAATTCGTTGTGGTATAATAGGGAGTTTCGTTTCCAGTAAGAGATTGGAAAATCCCCCTCATGCCCAAATACGCAGCATCTGGGCTACTAACACCCTCGGTGGATCTAAAGCCGCAGGTCCTGACTTCCCGTCCAGTCAGGAAGGCTGGGAACAGCAGATCCCCAGGAAGACGGTGGAGAGCTTCTCATGCACGAACTACAGGGGAAGCTCAGCGCCAGTCCTGGGCTCGGCCGCCACCGCAGGTCAGAAGGGCCCACGCACCCTGCGTACAGACCCCAGTGGTTTCTGGAGTTGGTTGCTGGCTGTCTTTCAAATTCTAAATTCAGGAGGAGAAATAATTTTACCTGTTCAATTCTGTTTATTCCATCAGGCTCAGCAGAGAGATTAGGAGGCGGCTTGGCGCTGGCATGTGAGCCACTCATTAAGCCAACTCCCTGCTGCCTTCTCGAAAACACTGCCACTTGTTTTGCTAATCAATGCTTTTCTCCCAAGGATTGTTTTCTCTTCCTATCTGCTACATATTGGTTTCTCTCAAGAAGATTCTGTGCCCTCCAAATTGCCAGGGGCTAAACTTGTGCTTTTAAGAGGCATTTAAAGACGGGTTGAAGTTGCTTCAGTGGTTTGTTCCATTGCATGGCCTCAGGAAACGTGTCTGGAAAAGAAAGCAGGCAAAGGACTGACCCTTTGCCCAGAAGTGCTGGGCACCACTAGGCGCATAAGGAGCATCCTGCCCCCTGGCAGGGCCACCTCCAGGATGAGCCCTCCTGCCTTACCAAAGACAGTCCCGAGCCTGGCTTTTGACTGAGATGTCTCAAACATCCACCCCAAGTGGGCATTAGCCTTGAGCTCACTCTGTAGCCCTACCTGGTCTTGAACTCACAATAATCCTCCTGCCTCGGCCTCCCAAGTACTGGAGTCAAGGCGTGTGCCACCACGCCAGCCTTTTTTTGGTAGACAAAAAGGGCCCGGAAGGAAGGACAAGGACAAGGCCACTTAAATGCACAACATTCCCGTGTGCCACCTCCTCCTTCCTGGCACAGCCATTTCCTGGCAGGCTGCAGGGTAGCAGCTGTCAGCCACCTGACAGCTGAGGGCTTAACCAGCTGCTGCTGCCTGATTCAGCTGCACCGGGCACCGAGGACAGCAGGCCCAGGCGCTCAGCACCAATGCTGCAAACACAGCAAGGAAAAGCTGCGACTCCTGGGCAAGCTGAGGCCTCCCAGGGCCCCTTGGCTCTGCGGGTGTCTCCTGCCTGGCCCTGGGCCCACTCACTCTGCTCCTCACGCTGGGGCTGGGTCCTGACCTTGCGATCTTACCTTACCTGCCCACCATGTCTTAAGCAACTTGTGGATAGGATGCCACGAATGTAGCGGCTACAAATATTTTCCTTATGTCAACCCATGTTCTGGGACACAGAGAAATGACAAACAGCTCTTCTTCCTCTGAACAAGCACTGGAGCGGAAAGACTGTGAGCAAGGAAACACGCAGGGAGCGGGGCGGCAGGGGAGAGGCTGAAAGGCTGAGAACGGAGAGGAGATGGGAAGCTTGTCTGACGGCTTTTTTTTTTTTCAAACATAGAACTTCAGCTTTTTTATTTAAGAAGAGAACAGCACACAAATACATAAAGTCACTCTGATCTCATGATCCTTTGTTTTTTTTCTTTGCGGAACCGGGGATTGAACTAAAGCCCTTGCATTTGCCAGGCAAGTGCTTATGCTACTGAGCTATCTCTCCAACTATCCGACGATTTCTGGGGAGCCTGAGTGTGCACAGAAAAGCTCCCAGCCAGCTTGGGGTACAGAGGGCTTTCGGGGGAGCCTTGCTATGAAGCCCAGCTGAATCGCTCGGGGCTCTCTGGGGAAGCTGTACCGCGAGCTACCTGGGGGAAGGTTTGCTCTGGGCGATTGGTTCACACACGTGTGGAGGCCAGGCTCTGCCGCCTCGAGACGGGGACCCAGGAAAGCTGGTAATGCAGGGCCGATGCGTCAGAACGCCCGCGCCCCCGGGGCCCCACGTGGGCACGTGGGTACGCGGCCTAGGTTCGGCACGAGAAGGCCGTGTCCCCATGCGCAGCCGGGCAGCGCCAGTGCTACCTTCCTCTGCCTTTCTGTGCCGTTGGTCCTGGAGGACTGCACTGTGCCACCCAGCGAGAGAAGGCAGGTGCAGACCGCCCTGCTGGCCGCCTGAACGCTGGCCTCCTTGGCAACCATTCGCAGATGAGGGCGAGGCGATGCCCCACCAGCGACGCCACATCCCAGCCCCAAGTCAGGCTGACACACGAAACAGGCACTCTGGGAGATCCACAGTTTCCCCTCCGCGCCACCCGCGTGTGACTGCAAGGCAAAACGACATGGAGACTGGGCTGGACCCTGTCAAAGCCCTTAATGCAAAGCCCCACTAGAGTCTTTGCCGGACTGCTCGCGGAGGCCCTGGGGTAGAAGCTTGGACCGCGGTCTGCAGCCCGGCTGCTGCTGCTTGCAGGGAAGCCCTTGGGAGGCGGGGCCTAGCAGGCGGAAGTGAGGTCACGGGGCGTGGCCTCGCAGAGGTAGGCTTCCTGGCCTCCCTGTGCATGCTCGCTTCCTGGACGAGGCTGGCAAGCAGCTTCCTCCAGCCATGGGCTGCAAAACGAAAAGGCCGAGAGATTTTTGTTAAAATAATCCTTTTCTCCTTGTAAGTTATCTCAGATACTGCCTCACTGACAGAAAGCTGACACAGGCCCAAAGACTCAGGAAGTAACTTCGGCCTTGCTTGATTTGGAGAGCTAGGTTTCTCTAAGGGGAAGTGGAAGAAAGGGTGGGCCGAGGGGAGAAAGAAGAAGGAAGATGCAGTTAAGTTGTGCTCCGTACATGGGCCAGACCCACGCAAGGAATGTAAACACAGTGCATCGCAAACCTGCAATAACGGAGAAAAACAAAACACTGACACTTACGGGCCAGCCTGATAGCTCAGCGGACGAAAGCGCCTGCTTAGGCAGACGCAGGAACCAGGGTTCGATCCCCGGCGTGCCATGCCGGCCCGGTCCCAGGGCGTGCTGAGTCAGAGGATTGAGACTGGACCTGGTGGCACGTGCCTGTAATCCCTGCACTTGGGAGGCTGAAAACAGGAGCTTCACTGGGAGTCTGATCTGTGTAGTGAGACCCAGTAGACCCTGTAGACCCCGTCCTAAATACATTTAAAAAAACAACACTTAACTTGACCACTGCTTCTAAATACCCACATTTGAGAAAGATGAAATTTAAACTCACACAGAAGCTGAGAGCTAACTACAATGATACAACTCAGGCCTTTCCATTAAGAGATTCCTATTAGGGCAACTACATGGCTTTAACTCGTCAAAGACTCCCTTTGCTGTACTAATGCCCTCGTTCTATAAAAGCCTTGGCTGCACACACCTGTGACAGCCCAGCTGCTCTCAGCTGGATCCTCCCTGGTTCATGAGTTGCTATTTGCTTGAGTGACCCTTACATTGTATTGGGCCTCAGCTTATCTTTGAAGAGCATTCTTCAGTAGCCTTCAACGTCACAGCCTCTATTGTGTTCCATCATGGAAGAATTGGTTACAGTAATCCTCTAATCTCTTCCAGTTAAAAATAAAACATTTTTTGTTTTCTGGCTTGTAGAATTAAGGCTGACAACTGAGTGGCCAGTGTGGATGTGAGTTCAGCTTGTCACAGGCACAGGGTCACATAGGTCCTTCCCTCCCCTTTTCCTTAGTAATGACTGCTACTGACATCTTAGTGGAGTCGGGAACTGAAATACACAAAATACAATACACAAAATACCTTTGATCCTCCCAGAGTCCTATGAGAAAGCCACTGTTACTGTAATTGTTCAAATGAAGAAAAAGAGATGCAGAGGGGTCGGCCCAACCTGTCCAGTGTCACAGGTCCCCTAGGCAGCGGAGCTGGGAACACAGAGGCTGGAGCCTGTGCACTTAGTCATTACTTTGTGTGAGGTCACCATGCTCCCCAGAGCTACCTGGTCTCCAGGCTGTGACCCCCAACCAAGACTGGCCCAAGAGGAAGCGTCATTCTGAGGACAGCAGCAGCAAAGACAGAGTAGGAAGAGTGTTGGTGACTAGGTGTATGGGACAGAGTGGAGAAGGTAGAATAAGTAGCTAAAGAAAAGGCGGGCTTCCATGGAGGAGGAGGGTGGGGTCTTCGAGTCTGATGACAGGGCCACTGAGGGGGTGGCCAGGCCCAGAACCCAAACATGCCTGCAGATCTTGGTTCAGAAGCGGCGGCTTGGTCGTGGTGGGCTGTCAGAGTCAGGAATGGTGCGAAATCTGCACCCTGCTCTCCAGTTGTGGAGTGATTTGAGGTGGAGAGTCTACTCTGTGTGGGGCAGTTGAGTAAGACTCTCTCATGCAAAGAACATTCCAGAATGAGCAGGCCCGAGGCAGCTGGGGAACCACATTTACCACTGACATTAAAAAGGGCTAAGGGAAGCTTTCTTTGTTCCAGTGGTGAGTGGCCGAACCCAGCCTAGTTTTCAGGCCTGTGGTACTGCAAAGCCCACAGGAAGCAAGGATTTGTCAGTTTTAGCCACATTGGGCCATTTTGACCCAGTCACATTGGGGCATATGACAAGGACCCTGAAAGCTGACAAAACTTAACTTCCTGCACCTGACAAGCTCTTCCAGTTCTGCGGGCTGCATTCCCTTAGAGTCCTGCAGCCCTTCGTGCGGTGGCTGTGCCTGTGTGACACCACGGCTCCCAGTTACGAGTGTTTAGATGACAGGAGCAGCCCTGTGTGCTGACGGAGAGCCCCCAGGAGGCTGAGCTCAAGGCTTTGCAATGAGAGAAAGGGAATCACAGTCAGCTACTTTCATAGCACCTTGGCCAGCCGTGTGCGCCAAAGGCTGAGAACAAATTCGGGGAGGAAAATAACAGGGCTCTTGTCATAACCGAGACACCGTGAAGGTTCAGCACAGGGCGGCCGGCTCCCTGCCTCATGAGCAGCAGAGAGACTGAGACCTCCACCCCTGCGCTATCTGTCCTAGTACGGGAGTCCCGAGTGTGTCTGCTAGCACTGGGGAGAGGCGTGCACCACCGGCACTCCAGAAGCCAAGCAGAAGTCAGACCCAGTGGGGACTCAGAGGGGCTCACCAACCTGCCGCTGGGGCTCTGAAGATGCAGGGCGCCCCTCTGAGCGGTCCCGTCCTCTACCAAAGGAAAGCGATGGCAATGCACCATTGTGTGAATCTTAGGCAGAGAAAGGGACAAGGCGTAGCACTAAGGACAGCACAGGGGACAAACCTGAGAGGCTTCACAGACCCAGGTGCCTGGGATGCACCCATCGAGCTTGGCTCGAAGACGGGTGTGACAGTGACAACTCAGACCAACAGCTGCCCTGTAGCTGAATATAGAGATACGTAATTAGCATCTCAAGAGACAAAGAGCACTAAACAAAGCCCAGGGACTGCAGTGGTTTGGGAATCCCAGAAAGCCGAGATTCAAGGAGAAAGATAACATCTTACCCTGAAGGCTTTCCATTAGCAGTCTTCTCCCTTGCTTGAAACTTTTGTAATTAGTACTTGTGTGAACCTAGCATTGGGCAAATGGAGGTCAGAGATTGCAACACTTCTTTACTAAAGTGATTATGCACCTGAGCACATTCCTTGACCCCAAATAAAAGTGAGACACTTCTGAGGGTCGGGGCTCACTTGGAGAGAGAAAAGTCTCAGTGAGAGACCTCTGAGCTAAGTTTATTGGGTCTTCTTGTCGTTCCTTTCGGCACCGACACATAACGTTACAACAGCTGAGCTCTTGGGAAGTCACAGTGGCACTCGGGCTTCTCAGGTGGATCTCACAGACAGCTGAAAGGATCAGCTCTTCGTGGAGGGGCTGCTTGAGCCCTTCTGTCCACACCCACAGGCCGCACAGTCATTGCTGACTTCCTTATTCACAAAATGGTGGACCACAGCAGCATCTGGAGGGTGCCGTCCTCTGGCAAGAGGGTGTGAGGGGAAAGCACATGAGCAGAAGGACAAGGAGCTCAGGGAGGTATTGGGGACCCGGGCGACATCCCCGGCCACCTGAAAGGGTGAACTGAGAGACAGAGACGAATTCAGTAATGCATGGAGGGGGCTGGGAGGCCAGAGCCTCAGGCCTGGCAAAGACAAAGACAGTCTGGGTGGGACACGACTTGCTGGGTGCACAGGGATAGGAGGGGCCAGCAGGAGAGTCAGAGTCCATGGAAGACTCAGAGGCATCGATACTACTCGGTGACTCCAGGGGTTGGTGGTGACGCCAGGCTAAGGAGGGTCTCACCCTGGAGTGTTTTGTTTTGTTTTTTTTTATCTTAGTGGTCTTAGTTTAGTCTTAGTGGGTACGAGAGGATGCCCCATCCCTAAAGAGTTCCTGGGGAATTTCAAAAGGGTGACACTGATCATCCTAAGCCTCCGTTTATCCCTGAGGGAGGCAGGCAGGGTTAGCCATGTCAGATGTGCGGGCCCCCGACAGAGGACATCTTGGAGTACACGCTAGGATGGCCCAGTGCTGGGAGCGTGAGCGAAGGCGAGGATGCCTCAGGGGTCCCTAGGCAGGGTCTGACCCCGAAATCTGATGCGCATGTGGCACACGTGAAGGCTTTTGAGGCTGATGTGTGAGTAGGAGGGAGCCCGAGTCTGGGGCTTGGGGAGAATTCCAGGAGGAGGGAGCCAAGTAGGGTTATGGAGGAGACGCTCAGGGGGCAGCGATGGAGAGAGGGTGCGCATGCGCGGTGGGTGAACCCAACCCCTGGCCACAAAAGAACTGCGAGCTGCTCGAGCCCGCGGAGGTCCCAGGCGGCCCGCAGGTCCAGGACACGCTTGGTGTTTGTAGATCTCCGCTTGGGTGGGAACCCCCAGGCTCTTCGTCCTGCACTGTCTGTCTCTGTCCCCCAGGGACTGTCCCCTTGGGGCTCCCGCATCCTCCAGGCCAGCCGTGGAGAGACACCGCGCACATACCCCAGCAGCACCTCAGGCTCCCTCTGGAGCTGGGTATTTTCATAGCTTTCTCTCCATCTTCTCTACTGTGCAGGAGAAGGGGCACAGTGTGGGCCCCAGAACTGGGCTGTGGGCTTCTCCTGTTCCACTCCAGTAGCCGAATGACCTAGAACCCTCTCCCCCCTTCCCCAAGACCTTGGGGTCACCTGCCTCTTCTGAGACGGGTCTAGGGTTGGCCCAGCTGACCGCTCTATCTCAGCAGTCTCAGGAAACCAGCTGCCCTCCTGTCTGCGTCTCCCCAAGCTGTGTTCACTGAGAGAATAAGAGTTCCTCTGGAAGCTCAAGAGTAACCCTGGGTACACCGGGGGGCAGGTCCTGGTCAGTGCACCAGCAGGGTTTCTTTCTCCTTATGGTACCTTAAAAATCCCGCCACAGTAGATGCCCCTCGGTGCTGGCAGCCGCAGGGCTGAGTGAGTCCCATGTCCCCGCAGATTGCTGGGAAGCAGCCCCTCTCTCTGTGTGGCAGCCCCACTCTCGTGCTTTCACACTCTCCTGGCCACGGAGCACTGGCCCACGCGGTCCACACATACAATGCTTCCTCTTGAAGTTCCAACCCTGGGAGAATTCCTCACTTCCTTGAACCCCACCGCCACACTGAAATCCTTCCTTCGCCACCCACCTCTGTCCCTGGCATAAACACCTCCTCTGTGTGCTCCTCTCCTGCCCTGGCTCCTGTCGGTTCCCCCAGGGAGCAGTGCCATAGCTACCTGCTGCGGTTGGCATCTGAGTGGCCTCCACAGTCTGAGTCTTAGAGGTTCGATCCCAAGCTGGACGCTATCAGGAGGTGGTGGATCTAAGAATGGGGACATCGCCTTGGTCTCCTTTCTCTTCCCTCAGACATGAGACCTCACACCCTTCCCTTAATGGAGGAGGCATTTGGTTTAGCTCATAGTCAGCTGGCTCCAGTCAGCTGGCATGGATGGCACAGCTATATGGTGGAGAAGAACTCTTCCAGCACGGCACAGGAAACAGAAAGAAGGAAAAGAAGGATCCAGGAGAGAGATAACCTTCCAGGCTGTCCTTAGGGGACTGTCTGCTCTAGGCCAACTCCACCCTCCAACAGCAAGCCAGCTCTAAGCCTCATCTCGCAACCTTCCAAACACATGAGGCTCTGGGGCCATTTTAGGGCTAAACCATAGCAGGCCTAGTGGGAGGTATTGGGTCACTGAGGTGTAACTTCCAAAGGGATTGTAACACCCTGGTCTCTCTCTTTCTCCATCTGTGTCTATCTCTGTCTATCTGTGTGTCTCTGTGTTTGTCTTGCTCTTTGTTTCTGTCTTTCTCTGTCTCTCTGTCTCTACCTCTATCTTTGTGTCTCTGCCTCTCTCTGTCTCTATCTCTGTCTCTGTCTCTCTGTCTCTGTTTCTTTCTCTCTATCTCTTTCTGTCTCTCTGTCTCTCTGTGTTTCTATCTCTGTCTCTGTCCCTCCCTCCCTTCTTCCCTCTCTTCTTCCCTCTCTTCTTCCCTACCTTCCTTCCCCTCCCCCCTTCCTTAACCTGAGGTGAGTGGCTTTGCTCTGCCATGATGGGCTCCCACAACCACTGCCTCCCACCGTGTTCACCACGTGTCTAAAGCAATAGGACCACACCAACTGGTCCTGGCTAAACCCCAAAACTCCAAAGCACCCTTTTCTTTTCACAAGCTGATTGATCTCAGGTACTCGTTAGAGTGACAGAAAGATGACTTAATTCAGCACCCTTCCTGTCGGGTCCTGGCTTTACAACATCCTGCCTCAGACACAGGAGAAAGAGGCCCCTGTGGACAGGGCAGGGAAGAAAGATGGAGGGTGATTTCTGCACTGGTTTCCTGACCTTGACTTGGGAGTGGTATCTGCTCTTTTCCAGCAGCTGAGGCAAGGAAAATCAAAGCAGACAAGGCAAATCGCACAGAAATTGATTTCTGTTGAGCTCGCTTTGTCCGTGGTCCTAGGATGTCATCTATTAAAAGATTTTGCCAGTTTATGGCAACAGATTTAGTGACTGTAGGTAATTATTGGGGCCTGGGTCATTTCTTTCGTAGTAAAGATAATAACACATTCAATATAGCTAATCAACATAAGCTTAACACTGTTTCACTTGGCAGCAGCCGGACCATCACCACGACCGACGTGCTTTCCACAGAGGTAAATTGTGGCAGGAAAACATTACGGGTGCAGCGGGTAGCGGTGTCTCTTGAGCATTCTCCTCAAGCACCTTTTCATAAGGAATATCCCTTTAATATCCAAAAGAAATACGAAAAGTCTTTACTGCTGAAGCCTAAAGACCTTGCGCAACGGTTTACTTTTTGATATTTTTAAAGAAACTTTCTATCTCTCTTAATGCCCAAGTTTCCCAAGAATAAAATCCACAGCTAAATAGAGACCTTGGGGCAGATGTCTGTGTCCCTCTGAGTCCCTGCTCCCTGAGGGGCAGGGCAGCTGCCCAGCCCCTACAGCTGCTCTCAGGGGCTCGGCTTCTTCCTCTTCCAGAGACCTCAACAGAACCAGTTCCATTCCATGAGCACAGTCCCTCTTGCTCTCTCCTTCACTCCAGGCCACTGTCCTCGCCCTCCCTGTTATCGTTGTCCCTTCCTGGTTCTCATCTTGGCCCAAGAAGTCTACACTTAGAATCCTAAAACCCGTTACTGGAATTCCATCAACTTAATTCCAGTCTACCACTCCCAGCGCAACCCACAGCCATAACAAAAACACTAAGACATATATATAGATATAGATATAGATATAGATATAGATATAGATATAGATATAGATATATATAGTTATTGGGGAGCCAAAGGGCCCCAAGTCCAGCCATGAGGATGGGGCTGCATTCGGGCTTTATTCATTGGAGAAGGGGGAGTGGCTTGCAAACGGAAATTTTGGGAAGAAGGTGAGCTCTGAAGGGAATTATGGGAAGAAGGTGAGCTGTGAGCTGGGCTAGGTAGGAGGCCTGCATTCACCTCCGCCATATTTAGAGAATTTGCATTATGCTATTGAGATAGCATCTAATATTTTGGGGGTCTGGTGTTTCAAGCTGATGTGTAATCTTTCAAGCCCCAGAAAGTCATAGCCTCTATCTCGAGGCTTGCTCCCAGCTGACACCGTTGAGCATTGGCTCTTTAACCTGTTATCAGGGAAACACGCATGCCATCTTCAAAAATTGCTATCAGCACCTCGGCTAGACCATTACATATGGCTTAAGGCCAATTGAAAGGACAATGAGAAGTCCTAGCCAGCTCTTTACATTTCAATACGAGGGAATAGGGGCAGACTCAATCAAAATGGAGACAGTCGCTTTTCTTTTAAGGAGAGCTGCTCAGGCGGTCCTCCACACCTGCCACACACTTCGCCATCCCTCTGCCAGCCCAAGGACCAGGAGTTCTTAGGCTCTCAGTAAACATCCGTAGGGCACGACCCGGCTACAACAGTGCTTGCTTCCACACTGTTGAGCTGGCCTGGTCTTAGTTCTCCACCCCCAGAAGCTGATCCGAAGGCCGCCATTGGAGCGAATGGAGTTCATCTGAGAGGCAGCCCCAGCCAACAGGTGCGGGGAGAAGTAAGGTGGGGACAGGAAAAGCAAAGAAAGGTCCATAGCCCAGCTGAGGACTGCCACAGGTGACCCAGCCCAGCCAAGGACCACTGTGAGTGATCCAGCCCAGCCGAGGACCACTGCAAGTGATC
>PVKN010030538.1:0-12706 GCA_004027915.1 Capromys pilorides
CCAGGGTGCGGTGATCACTGTCCCACTTTATAGGTGGACAAACTGAGGCACATGGGTGGTGGCAGAGTCAGGGTTTGAACCCAGGTCTGGCCGGACACTTTACACTGCTTAGCTCACCACTCCCCCCCTTATTCTGACCTCTCCAAATCAGACTCTGTAACCTCTTCACGTTGAGGGGACCAGGTCATCCCCTCATCCTGCTGAGTCCCCGGCAGTCAGGCCCACTGCCGCGATGTCCCCTGGGCTGCCTGGAATACTCTCCTGGCTGATGTATTGCCTGCAGTGGAGCTTGTTTGGCTGATATATATTGAGCTGCTGGGTTTCCAAGTCAGTGCCTGAGGTTTCCTCACCAGCTGTCAACCCAGAGGGCCCGGCCGTCCTTCATCCTCGCCTTCTCTGCACCCCTAGGGCTCCGGCTCTGGCTCCAGCAGGCTCACAGCGGAGCCCCCATCTGCTTCCTTCCCTGCCTACCCCACCTGGGCTCCTGGATTTTCTGTGCAGAGAGGAGTGGTCATGTGCCTCCCTCTGGTTTCCTGCTGGGAGGTTTACAGGTGCCTGCTCCAGCCACAGCCACTAAGCCAGCTGTGCCCGGGACGGGGCAGGGCCATAGGGGTGACAGGTGCAGGGTCTTCTTGCTGGGAAGAGGCTGGGACGAGGGCCTCACCCCCTTCCTCTATGGGCCTCGAGGAAATTTCCTTGAGTCTGTAACCATTTCCATTTCCCACTGAGTTCCTGAGTAGGACCTGGGAGTTGTTGAAAGAAGGCTTTGGATGGCCCTAACATCCAGCTGCTAGTATGGGGCTCCCCACTTCACCCCCACTTTTTCTCATATATTTCAAGCCCTACCTTATTAGGTTCTCTAGGGAAACCAAACCACTGACTTACGCAGTTATGATGTTGAGAAGTCCCAAGATCTATAGCCAGCAGGTTGGCGACCCAAGAGAGCTAACGTTTCTAGTTGTAGAGAGCTGGGCACCAGGGCTGTGGTCCATGTTTTAGGCCACAAGCCACAGGCTCGATACCCAAGAGGACCCAGTGTTTCAGCTCGAGCCAAAAGCCAGGAACAGCCAGCTCTGTAGCTCTCACACTCACTAGAAAGCATTCCCCCACCTCAGCCTTTAAGTACTGGTCGCCTCTTCAAAGGATAGGCACCCAGGGCCCCGCTGCAGGACAAGGGAACACGCTTTTCGCAGTCTGCTGGTTCAGATACTTGTGTCCTCCGGAAACACCCTTGCAACCCCCCAGGATCCTGTTTATCCAGATGTCTGAGCGCCCCCTGACCCAGCCAAGACATCTCTCACTTAAAGCATCAGTGAAATTCCCCATCTCACTCACCTTTCAAGTTCCTGTGACAGGTGGCCACTCACTTGATGTCATGTCCTGAGTTGTCACCTGCTGGGAGCAGAAGTGCTGAAACCCGGGTGATGTCAGGTCTCACTGGGCTGGCACAGACTTGCCAAACAGCCATCGGTTCATCTGTCCCAGGCATTTCTGCTCAGTTCTCCAGCATCTCAAGAGCTGCTGTCACCTCAAAAAGATCCTGGACTTTGGGGTCAGGAGAGGTGAGCATCACACTCTGCTTCTGTCTTCTTAGCTGTGTGGCCCTGAGGGAGTCGGTTAACCTCTCTGATTTTGATGTTTCTTCTCTAAAATGGGGATGCTCACATGCTAGCCTTGCAGGGCTGCTGTGAGGGTGACAGATGACAGATGAAGCATGCTGGCCACATGGTAGGTGCTAGATATTGCATTATAATCTTCAGGGTGTGGGTTTCTACACTGACCTCAACCCCTGCCCCCCATGTTGTTTTGCTAATTCAAATATCTTGCTTCCGATGCTTCTCCAGTCTCCTGGTCTGAGACTAAGTATCCACATCTTGGGAAAGGGTTCGGGATTCTGGGTGACAGGCACAGGGCGAGGGTGGGCATGTGGAGGTGGCAGATCCTCAGGAGGAGGAGAGCTTGGGGAGGAGGGGCCAAGGCTGCTTTCCCTTCCTCGCTCCCGTTGCCGTTTTGGATGAGTGAGATGCTTGCTGTGGTATAACCGGGAAGCAGAGATCCAGTGTCCCCTCACCCCCCAGTACATCACGGATAAATGGAGTTGTGTGACTCAAAATGTTCCATTGGAAGCTTCTGTCCAAATCCCTCAGCCCAAGGGAAGAGAATCAAAGACCCCAAGATATTCAAGGACCTGAGCTAAACCAGGGAGTCAAAGCACCCCAAATCAGGAAGAAAAACCTGATTAGCTCCTAATTGCCATTAAATTATATATACATATACGTATTTTAAGTTGAATCTGCATGTCTAATGTGATTTTTTGATTACATTTTAATAGTCTGGCTGGGATGGGGGAATGGAGAAGGAAGGTTCTGGTATCCTTTTCTGAAGGAAGGAATTTATAAACAGGGTGGCAGAGAGGCCCTGGCTAGTGCCACATCCGGGACAGCCACTGGGGAAAAAAATGAGGTCTTCAGAGGTCTGGGTTGGTGCCACACTGCCTCCGACCAGAGTCCCATCTGCCCAGATGGCCAAGTCCATCTGCCTTGTGACTTGAAGAATACTTACCCCTTAGACTTTAAAAATAACTTTCTTGTTTGGGTTCTTTGCCTCCACACGCCATCTTCTCCCTAGACCTGGCCAGAGCTCCCCTAGAATCTGGAGGTAGAGGAAGATGAAAAACTCCAACCCTGAATCCTGCCTCTGCTGGGAGGACTTTGGGTATTCAGGCTTCCTCCCCGCTGAGCCTCAGAATTCCCGTGTGTGAGATAAAGGCATCGGACTAGATACACCTCCAAGTCGCCCTTGGGTCTGAGGGGCCGAGATCTATCTACCTCTGGTCCTTCCAGGACTCCTCTGCCCATGTCAGGGGAACAGGAGGCTCCTGCTCCTCGCCCACCGAGTGTCTGCCGGGCGCCTGTCTCTTTGTCCTCCACTCTCTTGCTGGGTCCCCTCCTGCTCCAACCCAAGCCAGCTCTCCTTGGACTCTGTCCTTGGAGGACGGAATTGTCCTCCTGTGCCCATTATAGTAAGTCCTCGAGGAGAAGAAGGCTGCTGGCAAATCCGTCCCCATGCACACACGTTCTATTTTTTAAATAACATTTATTTCTGATTTGAAAAGTAAGGCTCTACCTGATCATTGTAGGAAAATGGGAAACAGACAAGTAGAAAAGAAAAATGAAAATCACCCATAATCCTTCCAAACAGCGATAACCACTATTAATGGGTTTTATTTAAATACACACATGTGGGGCTTTTTTCGCCCTCCCTGTTACAGAATTAGGATTTTGCTGCAGATGTAGCTACGTGTCACCCCAAGGCTGGCCTTAAACCTGAGTGAAATTTTTGCCTTCTCAGACGCCTGGGCCTGCTGTTCCCTTGTAGACAGCCCACTTGGGTTTGTGGGCCCTGGGTGTGTGTGTGTGTGTGTGTGTGTGTGTGTGTGTGTGAAAGAGAGACACAGGTAGCATGAAAGAGAAGCAGGAGAGGCAGAAGGGTAGAGACAGACAGACAGACAGAAAGACAAAGACAGAGAGAGAAGGTGTGGATCTCAGTCCACCCTCTCAGAGACCCAGGTTCCCAGCCGTGGCTGGGGCACAGCTGTGGCAGTGCTGCCCACGTTCCTTGCCAAGGAGGAGCCAGGGCACCTCACTAAGCTGATCTGTTCCCATCCCTTGAGAGAGGAAAGCGTATTTAGAGTCTGCTTGCCTGCCCGCAGGGTACCTTGGTTGCAGCCGGAGGGCAGTAACAGAGCCCACTGAGGCAGGCTGGAGGGCCTCTGGGATGACACCTGCCCTTCTT
Organism: Capromys pilorides; assembly: GCA_004027915.1. NCBI lineage: Eukaryota > Metazoa > Chordata > Mammalia > Rodentia > Capromyidae > Capromys > Capromys pilorides. The sequence continues at coordinate 3,796 of PVKN010030538.1, forward strand.
GGGAGACAATGTTGGAGGTCTGGGGCTTCTTACAGACCGAGGGTGTCACAACAAGAGGGTCCAGGCCTACCACTTTCTCATTCTGAGATAAGGAAAGCAGGGCCACAGAGAGGACCAGGGCTACACAGGAAGTTGGTGGCAGAGGTGAGCTGGGGGATGTGTGGGTGACCGTGAGTGTGGAGTAACTCCCCACATGGCAGCTTTTCATTTGAGGGATGTATCAATCAGTGTTTACTAGAGAAACCCATATAACGCAAGATCTACAAATGTACAACAGTCAACAAGATTGGCTTACGGTGGCTGCCCGCAGAGCTGGATGAGGAAGCAGGCAGAGGGTCTGTACGCTGTGACCGAAGGAGCTAGTCGGAGGCCTGGAGCTCACTGCATTGTCCCGAGCGAGTCTGTTTCAGAAAGCCCATGCGTTTGTGACACAAGGCTAAGTCTACGCCGGAAGGCTGAAGGCTCTGCACCGGAAGCTAAAAAATTTACATTGGAAGCCAGGAGATGAAGTCCAAGGTGAAGGTGAAGGTTGGAGCTCTTCTGAAGAGGCAGAACCCCTCGGTCCTTCTCCATTTCTACTTTGTCTGATACAGGCCAGGGGCCACCCTAGGGTGCGCCTTCTCTGCCCTTGTGTGTGGAATTGCTGAGCCAATTTAGTTGTGCTTCTCTTTCTCAAATGGACATAATTGACCATTGTGGGGTGACTGAGAAGGCAGGCATAGGGGTGACAAACTAGCGCTCACCAGGACCACTGCATATGCTTCCAGGTGCCTCCAAGCCCAGAGGGAGCTGTCCCCTCTGGTGATTCGCTGTCCCTTCTGTCCAGGGACAAGTCTTCAGGATGCCTAATCCAGATCATCGGACTCCTTTTCTTCATGCAACATCTACTTGCCAAATGCTGATCTCTCTCTGAGGAGAGGTTTTGTTTTATTTTCTGGTACTGGGGATTGAATGCAGGGCATTCTCAGTTATATTCATGGCCCTTTTGATTTTAAGACACGGTCTCCCTGAGTCACTAAATTGCCCAGGGAAGGCTAGAATTTATGGTCTTCCTGCCTCAGACTCTCAGAGTGCTGGGATTAAAGGTGTGGCTCCCAGAAGGATGGATGGATGGATGGATTGATTGATTGATTTAAATATGATACCTTTTTTTTTCCGGTAGTGGGGATTGAACTCAGGACCTTGTGCTTGCCAGGCAAGCTCTTATTCTACTGAGCTATTTCCCCAGCCCCCAGGATGTGTTAAGGCCACATCCTACTCCCCTGTAGTTCTTGTCCCTGCCTATGGCACTCTCACTAAAAGGTGGCATGGCGGTGCCTAAGATACTGCTTGTTGGAGTCCCCCAAGTGCTGTTGGCAGGGCCTAACATCACTCCTATATACCAGGCCACCTCACCGCTGTCCCAGACACTGGTGCTTGGTGCCCACTGCAGTGACATGTGACTGCCGTTGTGCTGTCCTCATGGAGGCCGAAGCTCGGGAGGGGACGCCAGGGTGGCTGACCCTGGCTGTCAGCAGGGACATTGCAAGTGGTCTCTACACAGGCCTCCCTACAGCATGGGACAGGGCTCCTAGCATCAGTGCCCCAAGAGAGCCTGGGGGAAGCTGTTGCATGTCGCGAAGGAAACAAAGACCCAAAAACAAAAAGAAAATTTGGAGCGCTTTGTTAGCTGAACTCAGCGGCCACACTCTCCTGGGGATCCAGGGAGTAAAGCCTCTTGCTGAGGTGAAACAGAGAATTTAAAGGGAGAAACCACAGAGGTGGGGTGGAAAAATGAGTCATCAAATGTCCTTAACTGGGCTGTGGTGTTCTGGACAGGCAGAAACAGGGAGGGGGAGTCATCAAGTGTCCTTGGCCAGGGTGTTTTGGGCACAGAGCATAGAGTCCTTGGAGCAAGCTGAAACAAGGATACATGCGTAATCTGCTGGGCACAGACAGTCAAGGTCACAGCACAGCTGTGGTTGGCGCATCCTGGAACATCAGAAGTGGGGTGGGGGAAGGAAGCCCACGGCTGGGTGAACCAAAGTTTAACTCTTAACCTACTTCCAGCATAGGGGAGGCCACTTTACAAAGTGGAGTTACTCATGACTGGCTTATGACATTATACCAGCTCATAACAGAAGCTACATCTCTCTATCCTCTGGACTGGGGAGATAGCTCAGAGGCGCAAGTGAGTTCAATTCCCAGTGCCAAAATAAAAATAAAAACTTCTCTTTATCCCCTATTCTCAAGGTCTAGGGGTGGCATAGGTTCACCCTGCCCACCCCGATAGGGGAGAAATGCACAAAAGTCTCACCAGGAGATAGCATGTGACATGGGAGACGCTGGCATGGCATCTTTGGAAAAAGCAATCTGCTGTGTGAATCTCTTTGGAGTTTGCAGCCTTCCAGGGTGGGAGAAGAAGAGGGGAGAAGAGTCAATGTTATCCTTTTTCCGTGCATAGACCGACCAGACCCCACAATCAGCCTGCTGCCTCTCCCAGCCTGCCAAGCCACTCTGGTGAGTCCTGTTGTTCCCCTTCTGCAGACGAAAGACCGAGGAGGTTCAGCAAGGTCACACTGGCTCCTGAAGTCCCACTGCTTGGCGTTTGTGTCCCAAGTCTGCCTGCCTCCAAAGCCACAGCCCTTAACAGCCTGCTACACTCCTGGCCTGCGGTGATTTTATCCTAGAGGAAGCGCAGTGAGGGAGGTAAGCAGCGTAGACAGGCAACGGGGGTGTGGCAGGTCTGGGCAGACTTCTTGGCAGAGGTGATGCTGAGCAAAGCCTTGAAAAATGAGTTAGACCTGGACACCTTTGGAAGGAGGGGGCAGAGTCTGGAAAGGTAGTGGTGGATGAAGCCAGGAAAGGTGGCTGTGACCTGGATGCCTGGCCTTTGGCCCCTCTTACACCAGCACGTAGAGTATACTCCCTTCAGGGCAGGCCGAAGTGGGGAACCTCGTGTCAACATGGCCTTGGCCTCTCTGAACTCGGTGCCCATCAACTTCCTCGCTCTGAGGCTACTGAAAGGGGAGGAAGGAGTCACCCACCACCCTGTGCATGCAGGCTCAGCTTTTTCTCTTGCACCTGGGTTGAGTCCCAGCTGCCTCCTGCACTAATATACACAGCGTCCCCTGGCCCTGTTCCCTCTATTCCTGTCCCTCGTGCAGGTTCTCACCAGCAGGCTGGTGGGCTCACCTTGGGGCACTGCCAATAGGAAGTTAATTATCTCATTGATAGGAATCTTGCATATTACAGGAGCAGCTCCTGCCCCTTCCCAAGTGTACCCCTCCTCTTTCACTATTCTAGGAAGCCTCTCTCTCTCTCTCTCTCTCTCTCTCTCTCTCTCTCTCTCCCTGTTTTCCTCCTCGCATCTGTCTCCCCACCACCCTCTAGCTGCCCCACTGCCCTCTGCCTCTCTCCTCTTTCCGTCTGTCTCTGTCTCGAATCTCTGCGATGTCTGTCCCTGTTCCCTGCTTCCCCTTGCCAGCTCTTTCTCACTTTCTTTGGACTGACAGCAGCCCCCTCTCTTCCAGGATAGACCGTCTAATTGAAATGGAGCACCCCAGAGCATGTTAATAGGAAAGGCAGCATTAATTAGCCAGCTCTGGCATAATTAGCTCCCTCCTCTCTCTGCCTGGCATCTAACTGGATAATGAGCCTCTCTCTATCCAAACAGGAGGCAGGCAGGACAAGGGGACAGGCCATGCTGGGGATGCCAGAATGTGTCCTGCCTTTGGGCCACCTCGCCTGCCCGGCCCTGCCCTCTTCTGCCAAGACCCCTGCCGCTTGTGCTCAAATCTCAGGGAGACAGATGCCTGGTCCCTGCCCATGCCCAAAGGTTGACATTACTGGAGCTGCATATTAAGTGATTTGAGCCCAACAGGGGCTGCAGCTGCAGTGTCCAAAGAGGGCGGGGAGCTACTGAGGGCTGGAGGCAAGCTGGGACTGGCACCTCTTCCTGGCACAGTCCCCTGGGCAAAGACTGAACACATTACAGTCCCCAAAGGCGAGGAAAGAAATCTGAAAGCCAGTCCCTATTGTACTGGAGACTGCAAGGCACTTTCATCTTTGAACCTATGATTGCATGAGGAGGAAACAGCCACCCCCACACTGCCAGGACCCAAACTGGGGTCTGTCCCTCCAAATACCACGTCCTTTTACAGTGATACCTACTTCCTGAAGGTGATTTACAGCTGCTTGATAAACAAAAGCAGTTGCCGTGGAATCCTATTTGACAATGGCCTTGAGTTCTACAGTCAGAGTGCAGCAAAAATTGGAACGTTATCTGTAGGCAAAGCCTTCTCAAATATCCTTACACGCGAAGAGACTTTTTGTGTTTGCAATTGGGCTGTAAATCTGCTTCTATGGCCTTGAAAGCCAGTATCTAGGTGGGAGAGGTGATGCACAAATAACAGGATTTTTCTTTCAGTTTGATGCCCACGTGGTCCAATCCAGCAGCGGCACCAGTGCCTGCTTCGTGCCGACCCAGCGCTGTATTAGTGCTCCTGAGAGCGGGCAGCGTCGGGGCCAGGGTTGGTGCCACAGGCTTCTCCCTGCCCTCTCTCCAGCATGTGACGTTCTCCTTCTCCTGTAGGCTATGGACTCAGAAGATGACCCCCTGCTGCAGGACGTGTGGCTAGAAGAGGAGCAGGAAGAAGAAGAAGCCACGGAGGAGCCCTTTAGGGGGACCCACAGGTCGGGGCCCCTGCCCGGAACAGGCGGGCAGTGTTGCTGGCGGCGCTGGACCCTTCCATCCAGGCCCCCAGCCTCCGGTTTCTGGAGTACCCTGGGTTGGGCCTTCACCAACCCGTGCTGCGCGGGGTTCGTGCTCTTCCTGGGCTGCAGCATCCCCATGGCCCTGTCGGCCTTCATGTTCCTCTACTACCCACCGCTGGACATTGATATCTCTTACAACGCCTTTGAGATCCGCAACCACGAGGCCTCGCAGCGCTTCGATGCTCTGGCTTTGGCGCTTAAGTCCCAGTTTGGATCCTGGGGTCGCAACAGGCGGGACTTGGCAGACTTCACTTCTGAGACACTTCAGCGTCTCATTTCCGAGCAACTGCAGCAGCTCCATCTTGGAAACGCCTCGCGCCAGGCCTCCAGAGCCCCTCGCGGGGTTCCCGCAGCCACCTGGGGCACCTCTGCTAGTCAAAACCCAACAGCTAATAGGAGTGGGCGTCTTCGGCGTGAGGCCCCGCCCCCGAAGGATCCAGCAGCCAACCAGAGTGACGCTTCACAAGATCCGCCTATAGACCACAATGGGCGGCACCAGCCCAGCGCTCCGCCCCCCGCAGCTGCAGCAGCCAATCAGAGCCGTGCCCGCCGGGGTGCCTCACGCTGGGATTATTCCAGGGCATATGTGAGCGCCAATACTCAGACTCATGCACACTGGCGCATTGAGCTCATCTTCCTTGCGCGCGGCGATGCGGAGCGCAATATTTTCACCAGTGAGAGGCTGGTCACGATCCACGAGATCGAGCGCAAGATCATGGACCACCCAGGCTTCCGAGAGTTCTGCTGGAAGCCCCACGAAGTGCTCAAAGACCTGCCACTCGGCTCCTACTCCTACTGTTCCCCACCCAGCTCGCTCATGACCTACTTCTTCCCCACAGAGAGGGGCGGCAAGATCTACTACGATGGCATGGGCCAAGACCTGGCCGACATTCGGGGTGAGCAGATCCGGCTGGGTCGGAGTGGGCCTGGGGTCTTGGAGACTGGAAGGTGAGCCCTGCCAGGCTGGAACCGAGAGCTGGCCCTACTGTGGGGCAGAGGGGAGAAAGGGCTGGGAGGTGCAGGCAGGACCAGAACGGGATGTGGAAGGTGGAATTGTAGGGCCTAGAGACTGAGAATTAGGTGGGGTTCAAACTGGAATGAGAGTTTAAATGCAGCAGGAGCTGACACTTCTCCTGGAAAGCTGTAGGTTCTTTAGACGACCCCTCTGCCCCTGGGGACTTTCTGGGCACATTGGTTAGGGATGAGAGAGTGGAAAGTGGCACTGACCTCTTTGGGCCTTATCCTACCCTACAGGCTCCCTAGAGCTGGCCATGACTCACCCCGAGTTCTACTGGTATGTGGACGAGGGCCTGTCCGCTGACAATCTGAAGAGCTCCCTCCTGCGCAGCGAGATCCTGTTTGGAGCACCTCTGCCCAACTACTACTCAGTGGACGACCGCTGGGAGGAGCAACGGGCCAAGTTTCAGAGCTTCGTGGTCACCTATGTGGCCATGCTGGCCAAGCAGTCTACTAGGTAGGAAGTGCCGCCCCGCCCCAGCGTGTGCCTGCCCCTGTGGGTACCAGGACCGAGCTGTCTGTCTTTGGTTTCCAGGTACCTCTTATTCATAATCTCCTCTGTAATCACTTCCTGGGAAGCGTTTCTTCCCAAACCAGTGCCAGAGCCAGGTAGAGCCACACTTTCCGTCCTGACTAGCAAAAGCCTCCTTTTATTAGCAGCGCTAATGGTGAACATTCTGCAAGTCGCTTCATTTCCCTCGGCGTCAGTGTCTGCGCTTGTGAAATGGGGACCATGAAACCTGATAGCCCGGTGATTAGGAAGAGAAGAGCTAACTGGTGTGTAGGTGCTTCGGGTTGTAAACACTTTGGGAGGTTGCATCTGGGAATATAGTCAAGACCTTCCCTCTGCGACAGTCCTGCCGGGTAATGACTCCAGTGTGTTCCAGCTCTAGCCCTGACAGGCCAGCCTAGGAGAGACCATTCTGTTCTGCCTGAAATACCCATCGATTATATTGAACAATCATTATTAGAGTCCAAGCTGTTTCCTGAGCACTTACCCTGGACCACATGCCATTCACAGCCCTTTATATATCCTGCCACTTAATTCTCACCCCAGCCACATGAAATGGTTGTTGTTATAATGAGCTCTGTATGGACGTTAAGGTACCGCACAATTAAGTTGTCCAAAACTCATCCGTGGTGGAATGAGATTCATGTGCAGGCTTTCTAACCCAGAGCCCTCACCTGTGAGTTTTTATGCCTTCACACTGTCCTGCTTCTTTGAAAGGTAAATGCTGGTTATCTATTAAGGTATTACCTATTTAAGATTTTACTATTTGGGCTCTTTCCCTGAGGCTGGATTAAATGCTCACCCTCCCCGTGTTCACTGTTCTCTTCCTACTCTCAGAGGGAAACAAGAAAGAGCACACACAGATGTTGGAGGTAGCTGTACCTGAGGTCAGATCCCAGTTCCTCCTTTCTTAGTTGTGGGCATTTCTGTGAGCAGTGTTACAGTTTGGTCCTGTGCTTGTCATGCTGTATTTTAGTTGTAATTCAAAGGTCAGTCCTTAAATCAGCAATGCCAGCATTATCTGCAGCATGATTAGAAGAGCAGACTCCCAAACCCTTTCCCAGAACTGCAGACTCTCCAGGCAATTTGCTTGCAAGTTAATGTTTGAGAAAGTCCTGGTTTAATTATCTGTCACAATAGAAGGTGAGCTTGTTAAGGTCTGGAGTTGCTTCTGGCTTATTTCTGTGGGGGTAGCCTCAGTACAGCGCCAGGCACCCCTTAGTGAGGATTTGTCTGATGATGGGTGAGTAGAGGTGCCTCAGGGAAGGAGCTGAGACGGGCTGATGGCAGCAGAATCTTCAGGGTTTCAGATACTGGTGATTTTTCTGTTCTAAATGTTCAGCTGCTGAAGCAAAATCTCTGCCCTGAGGAAAAAAGTCATTCTTTCCTTTTCTCTTCTCCTAGAGCTTTGTAACAGTAGTGACAGCCAGGGCTCTTGTAGGTTTGAGGTTAATGCTGCCTTTTGGGTTAACACAGTCTTTTTTTATTATCATATTGTTAGTGACCCAAGAGATGGCAACATGTACCTTGACTTGATATAGAATAATACAAATTATGATTTTTATTACCTCTAAATTCTAAAACATTTTCTCTGCCTTATTCTTCTTTAGCCTGTTATGTGTTTTCGTTGCATGCATCTTAATTCTATACACACTGGGAACCCCACAGGACCTTGCATTATTGTAGGGTCTCTGTTCATTTGCATTTATTCACATATTTACCTTTTTAGTTGTTCATCATTTTCTGCAATTTTACGTTTCCCTCTGGGATCATTTTCCTTGTGTCTGAAGAACTCTCTTTAGTGTTATTTTAATGCATGTTTGTTGATGATAAATTTTGTTTTATTTGTCTAGGAAACTTGATTTTGTTTCCACTTTTGAAGTCTGTTTTTGCCAATACTGAGTTACAAATCAGCGGTTATTTTCCTTTGATATTTTAAAGACATTGTCCCAGTGTCTTCTAACTTCCATCATTTCTGTTGAAAAGTCAGCTGTAAATCTTTTTGCTGCACTGTTAAGTGATTACGTTTTTTCCTCTGGTTTAAGATTTCTCTTTGTCTTCTAGTTCACGAGTTTTGGTATTACAAGTATTGACATAGTTCTCTTTGTATTTGTTTGGCTTGTGTCACAGAACTGCTTGAACCTCTACATTGATGATTACAATCAGTTTTAGAAGCTTCCTATTATCACTTCAAATATTGCTTCTCCCTTGTTCTCTGTAACTCTTTTTAGGACGTATCTGTCGGTGTTCTTTTCTAGGTTTTATCTATTTTCTTTTTCTTTCTGTCCTTTGGTTTAAGTAATTTCACTAATCTTGTACTCTGTTATGTCTACTCTGTCATTTAATGTCTGTTGAGTCTTTATTGCCCATGTTCTGTTTTTCTGTTTAAAATTCCCAGTTGATTCTTTGTTTCAGATCTGCATCACTGGTGAAGTTTTTCATATTTTATTTTTTTGTACAATGTCTCCTTTCTGTTCTTAAATATACTAACTATAGCTGCTTTAAATTTATTATCATGTAACTTCAACATATGGGTAACTTGTAGATTTCTTTCTGTGGCCTGTTCTCTCACTTGGTTTTTGGTCATGTTGTCCTTCCTGTAGTAACCTGGTAGTTTTTGTTGCATGT
>PVKN010030539.1:0-12708 GCA_004027915.1 Capromys pilorides
AAATACACAATTCCTTGTATGTTGACCAAAGAATGACAGAAGTGTATCTTTATGCCTAATTAATATCAGAGGTAGCTCTCAGGCCATTCGAATTGACAAACACCTTAATTGACACAGAGCTATTTGGAGTTGTAATCTCTAAAATAATTTTGTTTTAAAACATTTTTACTAGTACATGTTTGCATTACACAGTGATTACGTATTTTGTAAGGAGCTGATATCTATCAAAAAAATCTTAATTCTTTTTCCATTCCTTTCTTTTCTCCTCCTTCTACACCCCTCTATCTCTTGATCTCCATCCCAATTGAGAAAGATATCTTTCTACTGCACATTACTTATCTTTTATTTATATGTTCTGTTTCTCATATAATAGAATTCATTGGATATTTAAATTTCTTTGATTTATTTTGCATAATATTATGGACTGAAGTTAGCCAGTTTCCTACAAATAACTCAGGTTTTTCCTTTTATATGGAAGAGTAGTTCTCCATGTGTACAATTACCAATTTTTTATCCATTCAATTGTTGATGGCCATTAGGTTGCTTCCAAAATTTAGCTATTATGAATTGTGCTGCTATAAACGTGGCTGTGCCTGAACCATTATAATTTGTTTTTCACTTTTTGAGAAAGATTAAAATTAATAGGAACTTAGGAATTTTGTTGTGGTTTACTTTTAAACAGTGACAAAATACTAGAAGCATACATGTAATATACAGTGTGAAGATGAAAATGATTATTTTGGAAAGAATTTTCAAACGTTCCTCATTGAAATTACAAAGTACTTTCCATCTCTTCACATGTAAACCATTTCCTTTTGAAAGTTCTCTTGTACTAGTGTTTAAGGATCTCTTCTTTGGGTATTAACTGGATACCTTTTCAAGAATTGTGGTCTCATGTGTTGAAGATCTCACTTATACCTGTATTAATTCTTGTAAGTCATTTTATTAGATCTTATGAAATCCTGTAGGTTTTGTAGCATTACCCAACTTCTTAGGTGTTTTGCCTAATATTTTTGAAAAAATTCACATCAGAAAAGATATGTGATAAAGATAAAACATGCTGCTAGGCCAATTGGAATAAATTAATTAATAAAAGTTATAGTAAAAGACTGTACCCTACATGTACTCGCATTGACTCCTCTAGTCAACACTGGCTTTGGAACAAATGAGTCTTCAATGTACACATCTAAGAGAACCTGTCTGCATTAGGGACAAAATGTGACTTGCTGTTTAAGATTTGCATTAGCTCTTGTCTTGCAGTTAAGTCTCTGTCCCCGTGTGTTCTCTCTTCTTCACTGTCCCTGCACCACTTCTGCTACCATGGACACAGCCCTTCCTCTTTCCAATGTCTTGCACAGGTGTCTGAAGTAGCAGGACGTCAGAGTAAAGCAAAGATAGAACAGGGCATCTCTAAAATTGCACGAGTGTTAATAGAGGGATCCTACAGACTTTGAAGCTTCCCTGTGTCTACTGTGAAAAATCATCATACTACGCACTCCTTCAAGCAGACATATAATTCAAGGGAGAATAACAGAAGTACTTTTATATTTTAATTACAAAATAAAAGGTAGGCAACAAAAGATAGGGAGACAGCTCTTTCTCTAATGAGAAAGGGATCAAGATAGGAGGGAAAGGGAAAGGAATGAAGAAGTATTACGATGTATGAGCTCCCCACAAGGAATGTAATAATTACATAACACAAATGCATACTAATAAAAATTTTAAAAAGAAATATATTTTAAGCAATTTAGAATATTCACTATGCTTACTGTCACATGACAGCTTGGCGCTATGACTTAGAACACATATCAGAGTCTAACTGATTATACTTTAATATTTTTAATGTTACTGCAGTGGATTCTAGCCTGGTGAAGACTTAGAAACACTACGTATCATATTCTTTCTCTGTTACAGTTAATTTCATCTCTTTCCCAACCTACTGGATGACCATATAGTGCATATTTATAGAGCAGAGGCATTTTTGGACATATATACGTACATGATTCTTTTTAACATTTTATGTAATGAAAGTCAAATTCTGATAAAAATTCCAACCTATTGTTGGTGCTTTAATGAAATGCTCATTTACTATCTATCTATCTATCTATCTATCTATCTATCTATCTATTTATTTATTTATGTTTATTCTCTATTGCTCTCAATAGAGAATGCAGGAGTGGGCAATACTACCATCATGGTGACTTCTTAGTAATATCTGGGAACATCTGAATTCATCCTTAGCAGTCATGATGCAGGGATTGGGTTGCAGGAGAAAGCTGCTACTGGGTTCCAGGGTACAGATGAAAGCCAGAGGTTTTGCACAATATCATACACTACAGTACACAAAGCACATATCAGTTATGTTGGGGCTGAGAATTCCTGCTGTAAATGAACATGCACTCCCAAATGTCTTTTCTACAAACCTCTGAAGGAATATGGTGATAAAAATTGGCAATGCTCAAGCCAAACTAAAAACTAGAAAGTATATGAATATAACTCTCTATTTTCAGGTAGAACAAACACTGCCTAGGGAAAGCCAACATTCTCAAACCTCTAAAATGCCAGTCTAATTATAAACTCTTAAATAGTGTAAAACAAACACTAACTGAACTTGATAGGTAAATTACTGCCGAGGGCCAGTCTCGTGCAGTGTTCATGCTTTGACACTTGCCTTAACATTTTCGCTCCTTCCTAATACTTATATTGAAAGTGGATTTCTAATTCTTATTCCACTCATTACTTAACGGGAACATTGAGGTCACAGCAAATAAAGCAATATGAGTTAATGAGAACAGCTTTAGCCAAAGAGGAGGTATTTCTCCAAGTACATCAAGTGCTTCCCATATATTAAGAAACCCCAGCTGAATTGATTTAATAATGTTGGGATTTACACAATTATTACAGAACCTTCATTATTCACCCGGTCTGCACATACCGCAGCACAAATGAACATCTCAGTCTGATGGTATTAACATTGCCATTTTGTTACCCATTCCCAGACCATCTGCTCCGCGCTGATCACTCACCACTTTAACATTTAACAGTTACCCAACTGCAACTTAGCAGATTTGTGTACTTTTGCAAACAGCTGGTTTAATAACTGCTTCAGAGCTTTTGGATAAAGAAATTATTTTGTAGTGCTTTATAATAGTCTTTTTTTATCGGTGCCTCTGAGGAAAGAGACTGCACTTGCTCCATTTACGCGTCTGCAATTGCTCATGATATTTCTTGTCACATTTGGAAACATATTTTCAGTGTTTATAGCACAATAACGTTGGAAATCTTTATTACCCTCTTGTTTTTGCTGTTTTTCAAACATGTCTCTGAGGGCTAGAGTAAAACCTTTGCAAGAGATAATTTAGAGTGGCAAGTTTGTACAAGGTTGGTTGTCTCAGAGTTTTCTCCGTCGCTTGCCATGCAATATGAATTTTTTCTGCCTTAGTTATGTTTCTCCTTCCCCAATTTGTTAAAGAAAATGAAAAGAAAAAGAACTGGCTTTCCTGTTTCAGATCTTTAGCTGAACATAGTTTCTCTGGGGAGTTTGAGCGACAACTTTGTCAGTTGTTTGCACTGCTAATAACAAAGAGGCCCAGGGGTTGCTTCGGGGTATTGGTACAGCTCTGATTTTTCAGTCTGTGTGGAATTTCACATGTGTGTTCACATAGGGAAAATTTAGTTGGGTATACATTATATACACATCATATTTGAATATGATATTTCAAAATTAAACATAACAGAAAAAAGACCTTTACTGATTTGTAATGCATATCGAAAACCTAAACAATTTAGACATACACTAATGTGTGCGTGTGTGTGTGTGTGTGTGTGTATGTGTGTATTTGGTACAGGGTCTCACTTTGTAGATCAGACTGGTAGTGAGCCTCCTGTTTTCAGCCTCCCTGGTGATGGGATTACAGGCCTGTGTCTCCATGCCCAGATTCTCTCCCACAACTCATTGAGTCCCATGGGTGGGGCCAGAGGGGCATGTGGGACTTGGGATTGAACCTTAGTCCCTGCGCTTACCAAAGCAGGTGTTTAGTCTGCTGAGCTGTCTCTCTGGCCCTATTTAGGCACTCCTTATTCCTGATGTCTGACTACGGAATCAGCCTAGTTGACTTTTCCTTATTTTACGCTTGGTATGTGGCAATGCAGCATTATTTCCTATCCCTAATATACATTGTTGTCTTACTAGCTGTGATTTGTCCCGTGTGTGCCAATCACCAGTGGATCTTGGGCTGGGGGTAGATTTCTCTGCCAGAAATCGTCATTCTTGTAAACTCCATTCTGTGTTACCAGTGAAGGGAGCTTTTAGTAATTTCCTCCATGGCTCTCAATTACATCACTCACTGCTTTAGATTGCTATTTTCTTTTTGGTACGTTCCCAGAATTGTTTGAGTCTTTGCACTTCATAAGAAGTAACTGCCAAGTGTCAATTTTGTTGAGTCAATCAAATTAAAGGGCAGTATAAGTAACCCCTTCCCTAGTCCACAGCAGAATGACATATGACTCATGTATGTACATGTTCTGATAAGATCGTCGCACTGAGAAAATAAAACGCTTGTGAAGAAATATCTTTTCCTTGTTTTCAAGCACAAGGTGTGCGTTTAAGTACAGTTTGCTGTGTAATTAATGACTATGCAACAGGAGGCCAGGGAGACAGCTCAGTGGAATAAGTGGGTGCCTGGCAAGTGCAAGGTCCTGAATTCGATCCCTGGTATCACCAAAAAAAGAAAAAAAGGAAAACAACAACAACAACAACAAAAAAACCAGCAAATAACTGCACAACAACGTAGGAGCACGAAAGGCCTAGTGCTTCTTTTCACGTGATTTTCCTGCGTAAAGTGGTTGATAGGAGCGTCACCGCTGGGTTCTGATCCAATCCCAGCTTGGGCTCAGGCTGCAGTTTCCCATTCCTCACTTACCTGGTTTTAGGCAACTCCTCCAGTTCCTCTTGTGATTTCTAGGAAGATAGAGGGACCTGCCACTTCCGGCCTTGTGGGTTTCTCTAGAATACTGACTTGAGTATCTTGTTTTACTATTTTATTTTACTTTACCTTATTTTATGTATTTCATACAGAGTCCGCATGATCTCACGACTTAGATCAGACTTGTAGTGATCCTTCTGTTTTCAGCTCCCCAAGTGCTGGTATTGCAGAGGTGTGTCACTATGCCCAGTCTCAATTGCCGTCTCAGCGCGCGTAGGGGGACGGCTCAGCGCACCCCTGGGGGCGGGGCCGGCGAGGCACACTGGAGATGGAACTCTGGTGGTTGCTTTCTGCCTGAGCAGGTGCTTTGGTCCACTAAGCTATCTGGCCGGCCCTGCGACTTCAGTATTTTAAAAGCATAGCAACTGGTCTTTTCTCGGTGAAAAGGAAAGAGAGAAAGCGTGGATGCAGACACCAGGTCTTGCACATGACTCATGGCCATTTCCCATCCAAGCACGAACCAGGCCCGACCCTGCTCAGCTTCCATGATCCGTCCCGATGAGCGCGTTCCGGGTGTTCTGCCCACCGACACACAGTGCCGTGTCTACCACACTCAACTTCTTAGAAGTGAGTCACCAACAGGGGCCCCCAATTAAAAAGAGAGGAGATACGGCTCCATTTTTTGAAAGACAGTTAAATCTGGATTTTAAGATTGTCGTTGCCTCATTACTGTTTGCTGTTTTTAGTGGCCGTCAGGGAGAATCTCAATTCAAGTTTGGAAGTATTAGCTTTCCAATCTGGCATTAAACAGTGCATATTGTAACAAAGTAACGTTCAGAGTAGTGCATAGGAAATGTAATTTTTCAACAACTGTAAGAAAAGAAAATAACAACACCACTGTTGTTATAAAAATTTTCCAGGTTATCGTCGCTCAGTAAATAAATGCATAGAACGAAGGCTGTTTTGCTTTGTTTTTCTCTTCTCTTTTTTACCAAAATTCACTTTCCTTTAAGATTAGAGAAAAATTTACAAAACCTGTAGAAATAGTGATTCAAAAGATCGTATTTTGTTAAGATTGTTTCAATGCTTTGAAAGAAAAGTGTTCTGAACCGTGGGTGATCTCTGAGTGCTCCACCTAGGATCGAAAAAGCACCTGTGGGTAGGAGCAGCAGCTCGACCAACATTTGGCTATTTCTGATGCACTGTCACGATGCGGCATTCTGTTACTGCAGTTCTAGGCGATTGCAATTATCAATGGCGCAGCGTGAATGGATTTTTCACTGTTTATCATACTTGATAATTGTTTAAAGAATGGTCTTCAGATTTTACATGGATAAATATTTATTATAAGCAAAATTTTCTGCTATTTGCATGAGATATTAATGTGTGATTTGTAATCTATGATTCCATAACCATCCTAAAAATGAAACAAATTAGGTTGCTTTGAGTTGTATGTTGTGTTCTTTTTCATAAATTTTGTTACAGTGAACAATTGCTAAGACTGAGAATCAATAATTTTCTGTAATGAATTAAAGGGACAGTGTATAAGTATTTGTGTGAGGAGAATACTTTATACACATATACACAATGAAATAGTATTCAGCTCTAAAAACAGAGCAAAATCTTATTTCTAACAGCATAACTGAGGGCCGACTAAATAGCTCAGTGGATTAAAGTGCCTGCAAGCAGGTGTAGGGGCCAGGGTTTGATACTCCAGCCTGCTGTGCTGGCCCTACCTGCATTCCAGGGCAATTGAGACTGGCCCTGGTGGTGTGCAACTGTAATCCCAGCTCTTGGGAGGAGGTAAGCAGGCAGATCACTATGAGTACAATCTAGTAGTGAGACACTGAACACCCTGTAAATCCTTCCCTAAAATACAAAGAACAACACGAATGTAGCTTGAGATTAATATGTTAAGTAAAATAGGCTAAGCATAGAGATAAGTTTACTGCAAATCTTGATTTATTTGGATTTGCATATTGGAAAGTATTGTGTTAATATAAAAGAATGGAGTGGATAGAGTGGTCACTAAGCAATAGGAGGGGAAGTGGGTACCAGATGGAAAGACGTTATAGAGAGCAAAGAAATTCAGAAGGGATGAGTTATTGCTACATTTCATAGCACTGAGTTGAAATAAGTTGGAATGAAAGTGTGATAAGTTTTCAGTAGCAATAATTAACATTTGAAGCTGTTGATTTAAGCCTTTTACAGCTCAGCATACTAATCTAGCTTTATGTTTTATGCCTTGTGGTTAAACTTTCTGCTGGGTGGTAAAGGGCAAGTTAAAGCAAGATCTGTATAACCAACATGGAACTTTTGTATCTCCCAAGGTCAGTCAAATCCCCTCAGGATTTACTTTGAAACCATGCACAGTGCTTTCTAGAACTGTTGTCAGTGTCAGCTGTCTGGATGAGTCACGGTCATTGCTTGACCAGTTTGCTCTCTGTGAAAGCTTGAGAGAACGTTTTCTCTCTAGGTGACTCTTCTTAGGCACACTGTATATCTTCAATCCCTTTCCCCTGTATCCCCATAATCTCCTTAAAAATTTGGGAAACCACTGCATTATAGGACATTACAGCACAGGTCCTTTTACGTCTTGAGCCCTCACTGACCTTGAAGGGCTAGGGCCAAAACATTGGATATCCTTGGAGCCATTCCTTTTCTGTAATTTTTGGTCTGTAAACATATTCTTAACGCTCCAGAAGAAAAGTTTAGTGATACTATTACTCTACAACATAGGAAATGAGCTTAACATCACTGTCTTTCTGAGTATCAAACATTTTAGACTTAACTTGGAATTGATATTATCTATCAATCGTTGATATTCTAATAAATCTCTATAGAATGTGATAAAAGCAGTTAACATTTTTACACAGAAATTTAGAAATCTAAGCATATCTGAAACTGTAGCCTGTAAATCCTACAGTATTTTTCCTAATCTGTTACTCTCATTTAATACCCTTTTTTGTTTTCTTTTGAACCAACCATTTACTTGAGAGAGAGTATAGCAGTAACTGAAATTACATTAGAAGAAACACATATCTAAAAGACCAGAATGAGAGGCATCACAAGCATAGTTTTAGTGTTACATTGCTATCCTCAGTAACATTGCCAGTTTTACCAATAACCCACTGCAATTATCGAACATTGGATTATGAATACAACTACTTTCTCTCAGTTCAATGAGAAGAAATTTTTTGTACCAATAATGATTAAAAAATTATGTCTACACCCTGTGCTCTGTATAATTAATAGGACAACAATATGCATTGTATTAAATATTGAGAATGTACTACTAATGTGTTTTGAAACTACACAGTTTTCTTATTAAAATTAATAAAAAGTAAACAAAAATAAAAACAGTCTTTAGAGAAAAAAAACAAAAAATTTGAAGAAACAGAAGTGCTTTTTACTCTGGTTTTATCATCATGCACTTATATTTCTATCAAATTATAGTATTTTCATCCGTAAATATAGAAATAGCATAACTTTATGAAAACTAACAATTAAAAGGTGAAGTACAACTAAGTAATGGTATAAAAAAACACATAAATGTTCCACAATAAAGAAATGAATTTAAAAGGCTGGAATAAAGAGTGTGCAGTGTGTTGCAAGTCAATGCATATGAAATGCTGGAAGATCCAGACCAAGTGCAGAGACCCAAATCCTCTCAGTGCTTTCTGGAGTAGAAAAAGATCGTGGAATGGTGTGAAGAAAAAAGTCAAAGCAGGGAGCTGAAGGAAACATGTAGGGATGAGAAACAGGCCCTTCATCTGAATTATTACTAGGGCTTTATCAGGCACTAGGCAGGGACTCTTACAGTAAGATATTGCCTGTGGGAAAGAAGCCACTGCCTGCTTAGTGACTGTGCACATCCCTTCCACGTGTGTTAGAAAAGGCCTTTGAAAGAAAATGTAGGGATCTGTTGTTCTTACTGCCAACAGCTCTACCCCAGGGGGGACATGGCAGTAGGAATGAGAAAGATAGACAAGAAGGCGAAAAACTAGGTGGTGGCCAGTCTGCCTGATGGGCGAAACTAACTCAACACATACAAAAATGATCCTTTATTTATACTTCTGCAAAGTTTGTGTCACATGACTCAAGGTTGCCTAGCGACTAATAGCAGGCCTGAACCAGACAGGATGTTTTTCTCAGCACTGGGGTAGCTTGTTTGCTTTAGGCACTGAGGCCTGCTCCCACCTACACACACTTGATCCATTTCCTGGCTTCCTGAGGCTCCCAACAGAAAAATCAGAAGAAACTGACTAAATCCAGCCCAACTCCTATAGTTATGCTTCAGTTTTTCTGGAATAAATTTTGCTCTTGTGAATGGCATCATGAGGCTAAGTTCTTGTTATAAGCTAGCTTAAGTGACTCCATTTTATACTACTTCATGAGTTGCTTGTCTTCTGACTCCACCTGCCCAGCCATAAACCAAGGAATGTGCTAAGCCTTTAGAGACAATATGAGACCCCAGGTATCCCAATGCTCAGACCAAAAATGACTTAACTCCTGCCCTAATTGACATGAGCCCTCCTACACTAAGACAAACTAAGCCTTTGTTTTAGTTTAGTTCAAACTCTGATATGACCAAAACTTTGTATTTCTTTTGTTGTAAGCCAACTCTGACTTTTGCTCTCTGTAACAAACTTTGTCCTTGTTAAAAGTTGACTCTGCTCTCTGTAGTAGACTTTGTGACTGCCGCATTGTAAAACCTTGTTCTCACCATAAATTTGTAATAGATCTTCTTCCTTCCTGACCCTGGTGTTAAATGTCCTTCCCGATTACAAACAGAGTAAGCTCTGTAACATCCCCTCTCCCTCCCTAACCCAGGTGCCAAATGTCTTGCAAAGTTCTCCTCTCCAATCAAAGACAGATTCTCCTTTCTCCATCCCACCTCCCATGATTTCCCTTTAAATATATTTGTTGTCTCTCAGCGAATGCTTCATTCTCCTGATCCTCAGGGGAGTGCAGCCTGCTGAGCTCAGCTAATAACAAGTGCTACAAATTTTTGCTTTTGGGTCTTTGTTTTCATCATGACATGCAATAGTTTTTTACTCTGGAAGAAGTGGATGTTATGTGTGAAAGCATGATGTCACTCTGGGACCACTCTGAAATGGGCTTGCCTCTTCTGGTGGGGGTGATCCTTCCAAGGGAATGTGGAAACTTTCTCTAATAAAATTCTCTTGCTTTCTTTATTTTGAATGATACAGCAAAGTGCGATATTTTTAACCACACACATTATTATCACCAACGTGCTGCTTGCCTTAGGGTTCATTGTTGCAGTTGTACATTTTAGATGTTTAAAAACTGTGCAGTGCCAAATATCTATCATACTGATTAATTTCACTGACTCACAAAATCCTTCATCCAGTCTCTTCATTCTTTTCTCCCCCAAGCCCTGGAAACCACTGATCTTATTACATCCCTAATGTTTTAGAGAATGATAGTTGGAATTAACCAGAACTAACTGGCTCAGTTATATGCCAACTTCCATGTTTTCTGAGGTTATATAAGCATGAGAAATTAATCATCTTTTATACCAAAAATACTACTCTTACATATATAATTAAAACTGAAAAGAACTATGACTGTGTACAACAAATTGTCTTATCAATGAGGTGAAAGTATCTCACAAAAGTACTGTGGTCTGTAAAGTGAATGTTATATTTTGTTACCATGATAGCATTTAGTGATTCAATTGTGTATTGGAATTAATAAACTATGTCCAGTCCTCATAGCATGCAGTTCACCTTTAAAGTATGTGGGTAGTTATACGAATGCAGAAACGTTAGTATTCTGTGTCACTTGGCAGAATTCAATCAGTTAAACAGACAAAACCTTGCATTCATGAGTCCACAGAGCAATGATTCATGGTGGTTTTTAACGACTTCAGCTCTCCCACAGCGATCAATCAAAGTGACAGCATCCTTTAGATTAACTTTGGATTCCCCAGCACAAATTAATTAATCTGTCCACTACTTCCTATCTCAGTGTTTCAATCAGCCAACAAATAAAGCCAATCAAGATTTCAATTCTTTGCTGATTAGCCAATAAACTGTGGAATTGGGCTTGTGGCAGGACTTCTGAGGCTCTCGGAGAAGCTTGTTTATAAAGTAGTGTTGCTGTGCTAGGTCTCTAAAGCACAAATAAGAAGAACATTTTGCTTTCTTCCCAGATACGTTCTTTCAGGCAAAGAACCTTTTCAAACAGAAATAAAACCATTTAAAAAACTGTGAAAAGGATACTGTCTTTGAGAGTATATTAAAGCCATTTTGGTAGTCTTATTGCTTGATCAGCATTGAATTGTACACATTCAGTGGAATTTTAGAATGAAAGAACTGTCTTTGTTAAAATAAATTTGCTTGCTAGAGTTGTCAATGTTTCCTTATTGTAAAGAATATTCATATAGAACCACTCTTTATCTATGGGGATTTATTTTGCATTGTTTACATTTTCTGAAATAGTCTAGCATAATTGCTGCATCCTTGTATCCTCTTGTTTGAAGAATAAATCCATGTAGAAGAAATAATACTAAGGAACCGTGAGACACTGAGCATTATATCAAACTTGTTAGCAAGAAGGTCCTTGTGCTTGAGGGGTAAATGTTTGTAAATTTGATCTTCTGTTCTATGGCATCAAAAACTGGTTAACTCAGAGACAGGGTGTGGTGGTGTGTTTGTAATCCTAGCACTTCAGAAGCTGGAAACAGGAGAATTACTACCAATCTGATCTGTGCAGTGGGACCCTGTAGGCCCTGTAGCCCCTATGCTAAATATAAAAAAAAATAAAAACTAAACAAAAAATAAAATTGATTAACACAGACAAAATAGGAACTCTCTCTAATGATTATGACCTAGACAAACGCTATCCGCTCACTGCTATAACTTCTAGCAGTTTGATGAAATGGCAGTGATCTTATGAATTTGACACCCTGCAGTTGACAAATGAAAGAAGAGATTGGAGATATTCTGCTCCTTGCTATACTCTGCATATCATTTCTGCACCACTTCCTTGATTAAATTTAGAGTACAATAAATTAAAAATAGAATACATCCTGTTTCAAAGTATGAATGATGCTGTCACTCTTGATAGGATCTACCCCATCTGACAGTTGCTGACCTTGATAACTCTTATCTCCCAACCACTCTATTTCATTAGCTAAAGAGTTCAGGTTCTGGATAGAGGTCCGTATTTTAATTGCTACTGTTCTCATCTTGAGGGATGACCTAACAGATCATTTCCTGATGTCCTTATATGTATTTTTGTGTATCTCACCTCAGCCTGCCATTTTTATTTTTACAAAAGTGAATCACCTCTTCCATCTATATTTTGACCTCTCTATAAGCCTTCTCCCATCCTTCAAGACAATTTGTGCACAACTGAGTTATTTTAAGCTACAAAAATATTAATTGTAATCTGTTGTCCAGTGTTGCAGCCTGGGACTTGAAATTTTCTTGCCAATTTTAATTTCATTTAAAAGGCCATACAAAATCTCAATCAATGCACCATGCATGTTTACTGAGCTCTGCCAGAAAACCAATTATCCTTTAATCATAATCTTTGTTCCTCAGTTTCTTTATAAAAATCAGTTCCTTTTCTTGAACCTCATTCATCTACATCATAAACCTTTAAGAAAATGCGAGCTGAAATTCTGGAACCTGCCTGCACTTTCACGAGCCAGTTTGCCTTTTCAGTTGCAATAGAAAATGTGCTCTCAGCTTTTAATGAAAAAAGAAATATTTCTATGTCTTTAATTTCCATCTTGAATCTATTTTGCTCT
>PVKN010030540.1:0-12706 GCA_004027915.1 Capromys pilorides
AATATATTAAGTACCCGCTTCATCTTGCATTTCTTCTTGAGTTCACCCTTCAATTGCACATGTATTTGATTTTTACAGTGACATTAACTTCTTTTCTTTGTAAGTTAACTGTTTGCCAAGTTCCCAAGTTATGTTTCTTCATATTCTTTCTCCCTTCCTTCACATTTCCAAGCAATTTTTGGAAGCAGTGTTTATTAATGCATTTGTGTTCTTTATCAGTAAAATGCCTTCTGAATATAAGACCCTCCCTCAGAGCTGTAAATACAGTTAGGTGTAGCAATATAGAAAAAAACAGTTGTAGTCTGAATTTGACACCAAGCTTTCCTAAGAACCTCCTTAAATATATTAAAACACTGCTGGTTGTATTTTTTAATCTTGCCATAGTAATATAAAAAATGCTTGCTGTCTGAATGTGACACTTTTTTTTTTTTAATGGCCGGCTCAGCCTGCCCTGGGGATGGGGCTGGTGCAGCACGTGGTGCCAGGGTTGGAACCGCCGTCCCCACGATTGCCTAAGCCTGCCTAAGCAGGTGCTTCAGACCACTGAACCATCTCGCCAGCCCTGCATGTGACACTTTTAAATAGAAACTCTTCAAATTAATTTTAAAGAGGATAAGAGGAGGTAGCAGAACTGTCAGTAGCACATCTCCATGACTGCATCATGGTCTTTTTCTAGTTTGTTTGTTTGTTTCCTTTTTTTCTTTTGTGGTATGGACCTTGGGCTTAGTAAACAAGTGCGGTGTCCCTGACCTATACCCCTGGCTCTCTAATTTCTTTTTCTTTTTCTTCATTGTCACTTCTTCTACTTTTTAAACATTCTGTACCAGTTCTCAACTTTTCCAGACCCATAGGGTCACCATCCTTCTCACTTTTCTTCCTTTTTAAAAACTGCGACTTAGCACTTTAATGTGTGCCTTTTAAAAACAGTTCCTGTATGCCCTGTTGTAACTACCTAGCTATCTTTGGATCAACTGTGATGGTTCAAGTTAGTTCTTGCTTTTTTGGCCAGAAATATATGGACATAAATTTGGTTCAAATTCATACTTTCTGCTGTAAGTGAGGTCTACTCGTTGTCTGTTGTGAGCTCCTTAGTCTATAGTGAGCTCCTTATCACGTGTTTAATTTTTTTCTTTTTTTAGGAAAGGGTCTACAGGATGTACAGGGTCTCACTGCATAGACTATACTCATAGTGATTCTCCTGTTTTCAGCCTCCCAAGTGCTGGGATTACAGACATGCACCGCCACGCCCAGTCTCAGTCGCTGTCTGAGCGCGCCCCAGGGGTGGGCCGCCGCTGCAGGCCTGGGAGCCCTCCCCTGCTGCCCTGCTCTGCCTGAGCAGGCACTTTGGTCTGCCCAGCTCTTAGGCCAGGCTGTCATCACATCTTTAAAATGGAAGTTTTTCATCTTTGACAAGTACCTCAATTGTTTGGTTTTCATTTGTAGTATGGTCACTTCTTCAAGATAAACGTATCTCCTATTTCACTAAGGAAATAAGGCCCTAGTATTTCCTTACCTTATTCTCTTTTATTTCCTGTTTCCAAAGAAAAAATTGTTACTTTATTTCTTCCATAAGGAGATCTCTTTCTGAGCTTTTCCCCAGTCACTCTTGAAAGATCACTGCTTACGTTTCCCGGTTAGAAAAATCCCCGGAAGAAAGTTAGAAAAGAGGCAGAGTTAATGGGAGAGAGACTGTGTGTGTTTCTCCTTTTCTCCTCCCTTCTCCATCTCTATTTTCTTCTGTGTTTCTTTCTCTTCCTCCCCCATCTGTCACTCTCAGAACTCATATTTTTATAAACTTTGTCCAGGTTTGTGATCATTGCTCTTAGATTCAGTGTGCAGTGCGTTAGCCCATTTACATTCCTGGGTTACCCGAGGCAGAAGCCTTTGTACGACAAAGGTAGCTTAGCCCTTGGCTGTGGAGATTCAAGGGCCTGGGCGCGGCGTTAGCTGTGCTAGAGAAGGGAGCGCACGGTGCGACGGCCAGCAGGGCGTCCCGCTTGTTCGGTTATAGAAGTCCTTTCGTGATAGTCGGGGTCTCATGGAAACTACGTCACGGCCCCCCCCCCCCCCCCCCCCCCCCCCCCCCCAGTGCCCCAGTAGCTTTCCATTTGCCTCCCACCTGACGCTGCGGCGCTGAGAGCTGAACCTCTCCACTTGAACCTTGGCTAAGAAACTACACCCAGGCCAGAGTATCCAGTTAAGTCCTGCTTGATGTATAATCCGTAGGCGTAGACTGAATTTCTTTCGCACTTTGCTGTTAGACTGTTCATTGGGCCTGTAGTAGACGTTTCTCTGTCCTCTGACATGTGTGGCTAGGTTATTTTTACCAGCTCTCTTATGACAGGATGTTTCTTTTACACTGTCTTAAAGACAGCCTCAATATTGCATATAATCTTTATCTAGTATTTTAAACTTCTAGCTCTTCATTACTGTTCTATTTCCTGCTGGCTGTTATAGAAATTACCTTTTAAATCTTTGCTTTACTACAAGGCAGTGGAAGTGATACAGGTTCCAGATTTTCCCTTAGGGACCCAAGGCCACGTCCTGAAACATAGAAGGTGTTTGAAGCACACATTTTTGCTTACCATGACCCAAGTGTACAGAGAATGCACTTTCTTAAAATAGTTTGTTACTAACTAGTTCACTTAGCATTTCTGTTAGCACTTAATGATCATGGTTGATTACAGAAGATATTTTGGGAATTGAACTATGACTTTGAATTTAAATATAGTTTGCTCCTCCAGAATTTAGAACACTGGGCTTATCTAAATATAAACCTCTGAAGTACAGCCATTTATTTTGTATTTTTTCTACATAAAATTTTAGCATACACAGTAGTCCTTCATTATCTTGATGTGTGTACCATATGACTGCCATAGATATCTCTCATAATTTACTGAATAAAGTTCCATGGAGTATTCATAAGTTGTGCCACATACCCTTTGGAGTTCTTAAGATTTACTAAGATAAGCCAATATAACTCTTGCCCTTAAAAGTTTACATTCTGTTAGGTTTGATAAAAGTCAGGTATGGGATAATTATGGTGCAAGATTTAAAGGGTTGAATTCTGTTATGAGACAGATGAGGTGCCCTGGCAGCTGAGCAGTGAGCGAGATGGCTTTTGTTGTTAAGAATCAGGGCTTGTGGATAATCCGCCATTCGAATGCAGTAAGGAAAGCTAGGGTTAGATAGTTAAATGCAACTGTAAGAAGCTACATAACAGCCAGGAGTGGTGATGCATGCCTGCAATACCAGCGTTTGTGAGGCTGAGGCACAAGGATCTCTCTTTTTTTTAGCCTAGCTTGGGTAACCCAACAACTTGTCTCAAAATTAGAAATATAAAAGGCACGGAGGAACATGGATTTAATTTCCATCCCCCAGGATAAACAAACTGCCAAATAGGGATAAAGCTGCCCTGGGCTGTCGTACTTCCAAGGCCGTTCTAGTATTTACAGTAAATTAAAGAAAATCCTCAGAGGAGAAAGAACATGTGATGGCTGTCGGGGAAGTACCATACGAGATGGAAAAGCAGCAGGTGTGAAGTATGACCATCACAGTTACTAATGTGTGGTCTTAATTTCTGAATTTCTCAACAACCTATTGCTGCCCGAATCCTCCCAGTTCCCATATCATCAGGCTCCTGAAAGCCGCACATCCTTTTTCTGTTTTACAGTTTGCCTTTTCTAGAGTTTTTACTGTTTTACATTTTCTCACAGTGATATTGTCAGTGTTTTTGACTGTAAACATTCTACTTAGGTATGTAGTTGTATCTTATTCTTACTAGAATTGATGATTCCCTAATTATACATGTTGCTGTCTTTTCATAAGCTCTGTTGCTGTCTATCTTATTTGTTAAGTTATCTGTTCAGATCTTTTGCTTATTTTTAAATTATTTATTTTCTTTTTGTATTTCTGATGATACAAGGGATCGAACTAAGGACCTTGTGCTTGCCAGTCAAGCACTTAGTCCACGGAGCTGTATCCCCTGCCTGTTTACTTCAGAGTTTCTACACAGATCGAACACATAATAATCCTGTTCTCAGCCTCCCAAGCAT
This sequence comes from Capromys pilorides, assembly GCA_004027915.1. Classification (NCBI taxonomy): domain Eukaryota; kingdom Metazoa; phylum Chordata; class Mammalia; order Rodentia; family Capromyidae; genus Capromys; species Capromys pilorides. The sequence goes on from PVKN010030540.1 coordinate 4,056, forward strand.
TGGGATTACAGGCGTGTGCCACCACACCTAGTCTGAGTCACCGTGGGGACAGGGATAGGGGCAGGGGCAGGGGCAGGGCTAGCCCCTGCACTATGCCTGAACTGCACTTCAGTCTGCTGAGCTATCCGGCCGGCCCTTCTCTTTTTTAAATATAATTTTATTTTATTTTATTTTGAAGAGTAAAAATAAAAGCAAAACAAATAGCATAAACAAAGACAGAAACAGGGTAGCATAGAACGTTACATATATTACAGCTTTTCAAAACAAGAATAGACAATTGGTTTATTTCCATATTATGAATAATCCTGGAATGAACCTGGGAGTATAGATATCTTTACAAAGATTTGATTTTATTTCCTTTTGGGTGTGAAAAGCAGATGGCTGGACCATTTTTAGTAGTTCTGTCCTTTTTTTTTTTTTTTCTTTACAAACATGTTTACCATTTTATAATGATTGTACATATCTGCATTCTTATCATTGGTATCAAAAGTTCTGTCACCCATACCTCTGACCAGCATTTTTTATTCTTTAACTTTTTAATAAAAGCCATCCCATTGGGTATGAATTTGTATTCCATGTGGATCTGATTTGCGTTTTTGTGGTGGTTAATGATGTTGAGTCCCTTTTCATGTATACCTGTTGGCAATATTTATATTTTCTTTGGAGATATGTATGTTTGTGATTGAAATTAAAAACAGTACCATTGGGGTTAGCATAAAAATATGAAATATGTAGATAACAACTTGCAGGGTTTGTGGGAGGAAAACTTTAAAATTTCTGATAAAAAAACCAAAGAGGTACTAAATAAATAGGTATTTGATGTCCAATGATAGGAGAACTCAATATTTTCAAGATGTCTGTTCTTTGCCACTATACTAATTCAGTGTAATCTCAGTCACATTGACATGAAGTTATTTTTGTCAGTATTGACTGATTCTAAAGTTTCCATGGAAAAACAAAAGACCCATAATAGCTAGTGTAATATTTAAAGCAAGGAATTGTAAAGTTAGATAACTGACATGTAGCTTTAAATTTATTTTGATGTTACAGTGATAGAGCCAGTGTGACATTTGGTAAAAAAGCAAATCGATCAAGGGACCAGGCGTGGATGCCCAGAAGTAGACTCATCAGTAGTTAAGTAGAGGGCTGCTTTTGTTTCTGACAAACAAAAAGGTTCCCTGGAAGCTCCACATAGTCTTTTAGCTCATGGGATTTTGATACAAACTGGTTAGGACAGTAAATTGAGGCCATATTGTAAAGGATGGTTATATGGGGAGTTTATAGGCATCGAAGGTCTTTTTGAAGTTCCTTAGAGAAAATGAGGGATCAGAAGAGGAGAAAAGAGCTAAAATGCAGACCAGCTCCCCAGGTAAGCACCCCTTTTTGTTTATAATACAGTTAACAATGTGAAGTTCAGGGCAGTGACCTTACTTTAAGCTTTCAATCCACAGATGAACTTTATATATAAAGTCTAACTTGCTGAGAAACTGAATACTCCCAAGACATATTTTTAGGCCATGAAAAATCTTAAGCACTAAGCCTTACTAGAATGTGAATATCTTGTCTTTTTAAAAGGATAACATCTTTTAAAAATACCAGAATTATAAAATTTCAAAGCTAAGGCAGTGCCAAGACATCACTTAAGCCAGTGACCAGCGAAATTTTAAAGCAGAGATTTATATATCAATTGTTTTATATTACTCAAAGGTTACATGCAATAAATAAGTGCTCATAATTGTAATATCTAATAAATTGGCTTAAATTTGTTAGTTAAATAATTTGAAAGACCTGGTGCCTTATCTTATAGCTAGGACAATGAAGTCATGAGAAATAACTTTGAGGTAACTGAAGTTATACCACGCATTAGTTCGGTCTAACAGAAACTGTAGTAGTGCTCACGTTACATTTGTCTTGTGTTTACACCCACATTTAGTGCTAAACCACCGTTTTGCGGAAAGCCTGAGTTCGCTCTTCCTACAGAAGAACATACAGGCAGTGACCGGGCTGAGCAGCAGCTTAACCGAAACCTGCGGGCGTGACCGCAGTGTGCTGCAGGAGCCCTGCACGTGGCGTGCTGCTGTCTTGTCCGGCCACAGCAGGACTCTCCTGTCTTCACCGACACGCCTTTCTGGGGCCTCCCAGCCTGATTTTGCTCGGTTGGTCATTAGTCCCCCTCAACCTCTTTCTACGTGTTTCCTGATAAATCAGTCTCTGCGTGCACTCCACAGTCCTGTACTTACACGAGACAGACATCGGTAAAGCAGATACAGGATCAGGGTGTCTGCATAGCTAGGCAAACAGGCAAGTGCCTGAGTCTTCCTGTGCCCCAGAGCGAACACCTTGAAATGGAGACAGTGAAAAACGCTACGGGCATATTCAAGTTTTGGCGGACTTTTTCTGTTTTTTTTTTTTCAAGAGTCTAGATATGATTGCTGGTAAGCCTGAACAGTACCTAAGTTACTGTTCTATTTTGTTGCACATTTCTTTTTTTACATTTTTTTATTTTTTTAAAACTGTATGTATGTATGTTATGGCTGGCTCAGCCTGCCCTGGGGGTGGGGTTGATGCAGCATGTGATGCCGGGGATTGAACCATGGTCCCTGCGGTTGCCTAAGCTTGCCTAAGGAGGTGCTTTAGATCACTGAGCTATCTCACCAGCCCGATTTTTGTTGTATATTTCCACAAGAAAAATTAGTGAAGTTTTTATTAAGTTAAAAGTAAACATATATGTATCTATAAGTTTTTTAATACTAACAGAGCACTTGAGGTAACATATCCATTGTTTTTTTCATCTTTTTCCTTGAATATCATTTAAAGTTATTTTAACATATTAGTATACTTGTAGAAATGCTCTTTATTTTAAATTTAACTCAATTTTATATACTTTTCATAGAAAAGAAATGGCTTTTTCTTTCTATTGAACACCAACTTTGTTAAGCAGTTATAATTTCCTGCATTGGCAATGTTAAACATAGCTGTAGCTTTCAATTCATTGCTGCGGTTCTGTTTCCAGAGCCTGCTGTAAGAGATAAACCCACTGCAAATGAAGGCGGAATTCATTTTCCTTCCACCTCTGGCCACACTGAATTGATTGGGGTAATAAAATGACAGTACTTTATAATATACTGAAGGCTCTTTAATTTGAAAACCAGTTCTAACCTGATTCAGTGCTTGTTTAAAGCTAATTTATAGTTTACATAATTTTCAGCTGGCTAACCAAGGTAGAGGATGATGTATGAAAACTAAAAAAGGATGAACTTCTGATAGATTCAGATCTATCTTGTTAAATTCAACTGCTCTTACAAAACAGGGTGAGGGAGAAGAGGAAGGTAGGGAGGGGGGGAGGCGGAGAGGAGAGGGGAGGGGAGGGGAGGGGAGGGACAAGGAAAAATGAGCGGCAGGGAAGTAGCAGCCGTGTTTTCCGTAGGTAACATTGTCCATGACCTAAATTTATCTACTTGTTTTAAAAATTGTGGTCTTTTTGGTGCTATTTTCATATCCTGTATTTTAAAATCCTTCATTTTTCACCTCGTAAGGTCAGTGTCAGGCTGGAATCGGCGAGCAGCTGCCGTGACTTCCTGTGGTCGCTGTGCGGCTGCTGTACGGTGCCCTTCTGGCAGCGTTTTCATTACAAGTAATCTTTCTAAGGATGAAACAGGATTTAGAGCTCCTCATATTTATTTGACTTGAAAAATTAGTGTTAGGCTTTTTACTTTGCATGCTAGCTTTTATTTCTGTTACATATTTAATCATTTACCCTACATACTATCTTAGTGTTCTATAATGTGAATGAGTGTACATTTTTAGAAATTATCTCAGCATTTACAGTAGAATTATATCTCCTCTTTTGTGTTTACATCATTTGCAGTTACTTTTTACCTTAAAAAGCCAAGGAGGATGAGCGTGTGCCCTGTGACATCTAGAAGGTGTCAGCAGTTCAGGGTGCATGAGTCATTCAACTGCCATGCGTTGGCACTTAGTACACTGGGAATTTGAGTATCTGTGCCCAAAATCCATAAGGAGAAAACTGTGTGTAAACGTAACGTTAGAGGCAGAACTGGGAATGCTGTGGTTTCTTCAGTAAAATCTGCCCAGCCGTGGAGGCAGAAAGCCAGAGGGCTGCAGTGAAGTGTGACACCTGTGGTAAGCAAGCAGAACACCTTTATGACTCTGAAGATTGTAAAATAGTACATGCTGATTATAGGAAATTTGGAAAGCATCATTGGATATAAGTGTAATGAAGTCATTCAGACAGAAGCCACTGTTAGTGTTTTCTGTGTGTACTTAGAGCTCAGTATTGTATGATATACACCATATGTTCTAAATGAGGGCAAACACTGAGTCTTACAGGAGAAAAAAAATTTAGATTGGTTTGCACTTCAGAGCTAAGCCCTTTTGAACAATCTTACTCTTGGTATATAATTTCTCTCAGATTTTCTTGAGTATATGACCCATACTGTTGATGTTCACAGTAAAAGGAGTTACGTTTTATATTCTTTTCATACAAAACAAATATGCATGTGGCAGATAGAAAGAGCCGTACTTCATCAGTGGCACTAAAGCTTCATGGCGACAATTAGGAGCACGACTTCTCTCTCTTTATTGTACTTAGTGCAGGCTCTCACTATGTGGACCGGACTCAGTGATCCTCCTGTACTCAGCCTCCCAAGGGCTGGGATTACAGGCACGTGCCTCCACGCCCAATCTGAGTCAAGGTCTCAGTGAGCCCGGATGGCGCTGGCAGGGCACACAGGGCATCCGGTCCCGGCCGCTGCGCTCTGCGTAAGCCAGCACTTTAGTTCACTGAGCTGTCTGGCCCACCCTTGGAGAAATATTTCTGAAAACACCTCTTTGGGAGGTGATAATGGAAGAAACACTGATGTAAAGAAATTTATCTTTTTTCCCTTAACGTTACACAGTAAATAGTGGCATCATTTTTAAGCAAAGCCAGTTTTGTGCAGTGCACATGGTAGTCCTAGTGTTAAGTAAATGATAAAGTGAATTGATTGTTTGTGAGCATCCATTACAATGAGTTTCCTCTAAGATTTCAGTTGGGATGATAACCTATAAATACAGGTATTGTTTTAGGATTTTACTAAAGGAACAGATATAACACAGGGTGTACCAGCCCCAGAGTCAGATGAGGAAGCGTGCCCGAGCGTCAAGTTCAGCCTCAGGTACTTTTCTCTCATTGCTGGGACGAATACCGGACACGCAAGCTTAGGGGAGGAAAGGCTCGTTTAGCTCACAGCTGCTGGAGGTTTCATAAGTAACAGCAGCCTGAATTTCAAAGCAAGACCTCGAGACTGCCCACCTTGTCCCGGATGACTGGCTCAGTACTTCCCAGACGCCGCCGCCTTGGGGGGGGGCCCTCCGAGGGCGCGCGCTGTCAGTTTAGCTGGTCGAGCCTCTCTTGGCCCCGCCCCTCGAGCCCCGCCCCGTCCTCTGGCCACGCCCCTCGGGCCCCTTGCTGAACAGCCCCGAGATTTACAGGACGCTTTGTGGGGACAGCGAGATGCAAACCATAGCAGGTGCAGGTAATCCCGACAGGTGGTGACTCGTGTTTGATTTTTGTGCCTTGTGATGGCGTGAGAGCAGGGCCTCGTCAGTAGAAGTCTTCGGAGTTGCCTTCTTGCTCTGTGCACTAGAGCATGCGTAGTCGCGGAGCGCTCTGTCGCCACCCCACCGGACAGAGCGGGGCGGTTGCTCTGGGGGGGGGGTGCGTGCCGCGCTGTGCTCCTGAGCTTTGCTGGCAGCGGGGCAGGGGTAGTAGGTGCAGCTTTTACATTTCATAAAAGCCCAATTAAAATGTAAGTCAGAAGCCAACTGTAATCACAGATACCCGATAAAGTATCATTACTTGGTAAAAAAGAAATTGTATAAATACAGAGATTGAAGCGTCCTTAATTTAAGTTTCAGCAAGAGTCCCTCTATAACACTTCTCTGTTTTATTGTTTCAGATCTTTAAAGTGATACTCTTTGGCTTCATGTGTACATTTTCCTGGCTCATATACCGCTAGAGAATAATTTGTGTCTAGCCAGCCACCATTGTGCTGGAAGATTCAAACAATGAGTAAGACAGAGTTGCCTTTTTAAGCAAATTTATTTCATGAAATACTTAGAATCAATTTTAAAAATGAAGGATTTGTTTTTACTATTAAAATCTAAATTATTGGGGGGCTGAGGAGATAGCTCAGGGGCACAAGTGCCTGCCTGGCAAGTGCAGGGTCCTGAGTTTGATCCCTGGTTCTGCAAAAAATAAAAATTAATGAATAAATAAAAACAAAATCTAAATTATAGATATTGTAGAAATATAAAACTGGACTACTCGTCAATTGAATTAGACAAGACAATATTTAACAGAATGAAATGTAGTAATACCAAATAATATTTTATTGTATAAGCCATCTGTATTACACTGTTATAACAAATAAGATTTTAACTCATAAAACACTTGGAGTGTAACTTCCTTCACTTTCAGCACAATACCTAGAAAAGAACACTGTGAGCGACAGGTACTCTGAGTCTTAGGATAGATAGTGGGGAAAGTGTGTTTTTGTGTTTTCCTTCTTGCTTTTTTCACTTTGAAGACATTGAATTATTTATACTCAGCTTCACTTTGGATTTGGTTCTTTGTGATTGAACTCAAAACTCCTTAATTTAAGTAATTTTAAAAATTCTTTTTAAAATTTTACTTCTTTCAAAATGAATTTGGAGCCAGGCATAGTGGCATACACCTGTAATCCCAGCACTCGGAGGCTGTGACCGTATGGCTCACACTGCAGCCCACCTGGGCTGCACCAGCCTGAAGCACGTGGTGAGACTATCTCCAAAAAAGGGGAACGAGAAATGAATTTGGAGCCCACATAGCTAAGTGAACGTGGAACTCCAAGAAACCCGCCCAAATAGGAACAAATTATTGGTATTTTTTCCAATTTTATTATCTTGAAGCTGTTTCTGCAACCAAGTTTTCTTTTTCTCTGTATGAGTATTATAAAAAAAATGAAGGTGAAGGTTTTGAGATAGAGCAGAAAGCACTGCAAAGGGTTTTATTGTTTATATATATATATATACATATATATATATATATATATGTATATATATATGTATATATATGTATGTATTTGTGTTTTGTAGGTAAAACATTTTTAAATGTGTTATTTTAGCTTTACCAAACTTGACAGAATCCAGCTTAGTTTGAAGTGAATTATTTAAAACTTGTGGATTTATGAACAAGAGAATTGGTAAATTTTGTAACTGTTGATGTTAAAATTGAAGTATTCAACTGTATTTGACCGTTCAGACTCACTGTGTTCATTTCAATCTATGTATACTTACTTCTTCTAATATTTGAATAGTAAATACATGGACACCTTGGTGGTTTTTCTCATTGTCAAGTCAAAATGCTCAACACCCAAAGTAGAAACTGAAAGGTGTGTTTGGCTCACAGTTTGTAGAGATTTCAGTCCCCAGTGGGCTGGCTCCACGCCGGGTGGCGTGGCGGAGGGCAGCACTGACGAGAAGCAGTTCATGGTGGACAGAAGAGAGCAAGAGACAAGTGAGCAACAGGCAGCAGTAGCAGCTTATTTTTGTCCTGTGTGTTCCCATAGGGCATGGCACTCCCACCTAGAGCTGTGCCAGACCAGTCCGTGGGTTAATCTAGTAATCACGTGCCCTTACTGCCGGCCTCAACAGTGTAGATCTAGGTGCCTGTAAGAAGGACTCCCCCCCCACCCCAACCCCCACCCCCGCCGTGGCCACCCGATACCGTGAGGGGATGTCTAGACGTAAACCATAACAATGTTTTGCGTTATGTGAGGTTATTTTTATAAGCCCAGTTCTCTATTTGAGTCACTGTACTTTGCTAACCTACAAAAGCACATGATCAGGTTAGTGTAATCATAATTATCGTATTTGTGAGTTCGTACTGAAAGGGAACTGAAAACCAATAGAAATCATAACTGGCTTGAAAAAATATTTTAAATATTCTATATATAGTGATAATATATTTGAATGATGAATACGTAGATTTTACATTAACCGTAATGTATGGGTGTTTTAAAATATGGAAAGGAAAATGTCTAGAGTGCCAAGCATTCAGCTTTGTTTTTGAAATAAATGAAAAATAAATCCTTTGAAATACAAGGTTAGAATAAAAGTTTCTAGCATTGATGAGATTTCAGTAAAATGTTCTATACAGAGTATCCCAGTGTGCTCTTTTTAGTAATCTACAGTTGTTATTGCCTGGTTATCGACTTCCAGTTCTTGTTAGGGATGTGGAAAAGCCCAGGCAATTGGGCTTGTGTTTGGAACAGTCGCTTTCATAGGTCTTGGCCTGGGACTCACAGCAAGCAATGCGTGTTCCCCTGTAACCACCCACACATCCCTATGTACCTTCCCTGCATACACCTCAGCACGTGTCACCGTACCTTATTACACGTAGCTCTGTAAATTGGTTTTCTCACACCTGGCACACATACATGTGTGCATCCTCACTCCTGCACACTACTCTTCACGTGCCTACTGCGCGTCCTGACTGTACACACACACTGAAGTGAGGCTTACGGTTCTTACAGTGTCATGTGCCCTGTTTTAGTTTTTCTACTTAACTTTAAATATATGTACACACACATATATACATATATATATAT
>PVKN010030541.1:0-12704 GCA_004027915.1 Capromys pilorides
ACACAAGTGATCAGCAGCACCTGCCCCCGCAGCACCCGTCCCCACCCACTGTGCCCTGCCCACTGTCACCCAGGCCTGTACACTCCAGCTGCTTCAGGAGCTCTGTGCTCACATTCTGTCCCCAGGTAATGACCAAATGGTCCTACTCCCAAGCCTCCTAAACAGCAGGTGCCTGGGACCTTGATTGCTGTTATGTGTCCCCATGCTTGCCCTGGAAGGGCCTGGGAGACAAGGCTTGGCACCAGGAGCTAGGCTGTAGGCAGCTGTGCCTGCCTAGGGCCTGGCTGGGACTCCCAGCTCCAGGAGGCCAGCATGGGCCAGGCAGGGTCCAAAGCTCTGGGGGCTGGAACACCGGGGCTCCCACCTCACCCATCACCCAGGGGGCTGAAGCCAGGGGCTGACACCTAGGGCCCTGTGGGTGAGGCTGTGGCCCAGACAGTGGGCTTGCGTGGGCGGGCACCAGGACTGCTGCTTACCACAAGGACAGGCAGCCAGGGCATGCACCCGCTGTGCGCCATGCTCTCTGAGGACAGGACCTGAAAGACACAGGTGTTAACACAGTGGCCCTGGTCTAGTTGCTGTCACAGAACCCACCAGAGGCCAGGGGCCTCCTGCAGTGGGCAGAAGGGGTGCGTCCAGCTGAGCCCAGGCAGGAACCCCATGGCCGACCTTGCACCCTCCCCAGCGCCGTGGAGAGGAGGCCAGGCCCCAAGGCCTCTGCCGCTGGGCTGCAGACCGAGGGCAGGAGTCAGGGTCACAGTGCGAAAGCTGGCCCTGCCATGGGGAGGAGGGAAGGCGTGCGGGAGTGGCCCTGGCCCACCAAGGTCCACAGTAGGCACCGTGCCCAGGGGAGTCCCCAGGCCCCCACACAGCCACGTGTAGCTCAACGTGGTAGGGGCCAGGGCAGGGCAGCACGGAGGCCCGGTTCTCCAAGCAGGAGCTCGGAGCTCTGTCGCTACCAGCCAGGCCCAGCCGCACCTGGTCACTCAACCCGTGCACCGACCCACTGAGCAGAGCCCAGGTCGAAGGCCGGAGCCCTTGCTGATCTGCTAGAGGGTACCACGCCACAGAGGCTTCAAGGGACTGTGTTGGTGGAGGCCGGGCTCACAGGGCCCTGGGGTGCTCAGGGCAGGGAGGGTTTGACCCCCAGAATATGTGCTCAGAGCTGAGCTGGAGGGACCCCACAGGGGCTCTGGGGCCTGCACGGGAGTCCAAGAGGACTCAGGTGACAGACATGAATCCAGGCTCTGCACCCAGGGGCGCCCTCAGCATAGCCTGTGAGGTTGTGTCCTGCCTGGCAGGTGTGGGGCAGTAAGGGACACGAGAGTGCCTCAAAGACCAGGGAGCACGTGGGAACCCCAGGTTCTCATGACCTCCAGATGGCGCTATCCCTGCTTCCGCACCTGGACAGAGGTGCCTGCGACTCAGATAGCACCTCTGAGGAGGCCATGTGGGAAGGGGAACTGGGGTTCAGGGTGGTTGGGGTTCAGGCGGGCTGCGAACTGGAGCTGCTGATGCTGAAGGGGAGGCCCAGGCCCCGGCCAAGGAGGCCAAAGCAGCCTTGGTTCAGCCTCCCTGCCCTGGCGTCCTGGCTCCATTCCCGGAGCAGCCCGAGGGAGATGTTGGTGGCCTCCCTACCCTCAAGACCTCCTCCATTGTCAGAAGCTGCGGTCACTGTCACAGAGAGGCCGCCAGGCTGTGATTTATGGCCCAGGGAGAAGACTAATTAACACTAGGTCTTGAGCAATGGCCCAGCCGTCTGCCTCCTCTCTCTCCTGGCCCACGCCTGCCAAGCCTGAGCACAGCTCTTCCTGTCCCACGGCAAGGCGCGCTGGCTGCAGGTGAGCTCCCGGTCCTGCCCGAGGGTCTGGCGTTTGAGGCCAGGCACTGTCTGGGCAGTTTCCCTCCAAGGCCAGAGCACAATACCAGAAGGACAGAAAGCGGAGCCGATGTGGAAATGCTTGACCACAGAGCACCAGTGCGTGAGCTTCGAGTGTCGTCATTGAAGGGCTGCAGAGGACCAGGGCACCGGGTGTGGTGGTGCAGGTCTGTAAAGGCTTCAAGGGACCGTGTTGGTGGAGTCCGGGCTCACAGGGTCCTGGGGTGCTCAGGGTGGGAAGGGTTTGGTTCCCAGAATCTGGGCTCAGAGCTGAGCTGGAGGGATCCCACAGGTGCTCTGGGGCCTGTACGGGGGTCCATGGGGCCAAGGGAGGCTGGCGCAGGCCCCCCTGCCCATCCACCCATCCATACACATGTGTGTACTGAGTGCCTGCTGCATGCAACCTGGACACAAACAGATCAACGCAACCCTGCCCTGCAGGTGCCTCACCATTCTGGGGCTCAGGACACGGGAAGGAGTGGCGGGCATGACCGTGCCATGTGGGGAGCCCTCACCCTGGGAGCCAGGAAAACCATCCCAGAGCTGAGAGGAGGGCATCCAAGAGGGCCAGAGTCACTGTGGGAGAGGGGGCCCCAGCACGGGGTGAGCAGAACAGGAAGCATCCGCACCCCAACCAGAGCGCACCTCACCTGGAGGCTGGGAGCTGCTGCCCAGCAGAGCCGGAGCTGCTTCTGCACAAAGCACTCCTGAGCAAGGCAGCAGGTGACACAGCCCCAGTGGGCCCCGGACGCAGCTGCCTGCGCTGGCGGGTGCGGCGTGGGGCAGCCACCTGGGCCTCAGAGTCCATGTTCTAATTATATCTCAGGCTAAGAGAGGTTAGAAGCTGTGGACTCCACGAGATGCTTCACCTGCTCGGTGAGCCCAGACTCCCTGCCAGGCTGAGGCACTGAGTGCAACATGGCCCAGCCCCAGTGCAAGCCCTGTCCTCGCAGGTGCCCACGCTCCCCTTTGCCATCCACCCACCCTGCCATCAAGGCTACAGCTTTGCCCTGTAGATGGACGCAAGTGTCGCTGTGCTGGCCCTCGCGGCGCCTGCCTTCTCCTTGCCCCCTCCACTGCTGAGCAGCGGGGTCCAGCCCCGCGGCAGAGCTCGGTGTTAACCCACCTGGGTGTTTATCCACGTGCCTTCTGCTCAGATGACATTGCAAAAGTGGTCCCTGTTGTTTTCTGGCCTCACCTTGCTACAGGTGCCTGAGGAGCCCACACGAAGCTCCCACTGTCACCAGGTCTCCGGAAGCTCCCAGCTACCTGCTGCCGCCTACCCAAACTTGAAGCCTGTGGGGACCCGCAGCCCCCACAGGCAGCTGTCATGCTCACGATGCTGGAAGTCCCAAGGGCCCATGCGGAGCCTGTGCCCCCTGTGAGTGTGGACAGAAGCCAGCCAAAAGGAAGAAGCATGGTGGGGTCTGCCCAGGGCTGGCCACAGCACATGCTTCCCATGGTCCCTGCTGGAGACCCACGTGGCAGGCATGGGAAAGGGCCTGCCACCATCATCTGTGACCTCCCCGCCATGGTCTGGCCCGGGATGGAAGCTGCGATCATGGGCCTGAGGGAGTTGGAGTTCTCAGGCCTCATGTCCTGTGAGCAGGTCCTTGCCTCCTCCACCTAGGATAAATCTGGGTGTCAGGCTGTGCCAGGCTATGGGGCTCGAAGGGACTTTGTGCCCAGGGCAGGCTCCATCCTCGCTTGTTCAGGAGACACAGCCATGTTTGCAGGGGAAACATGGCTGCTGCAAGCAGGTGCAGGACCCCGAGGTCCGTGGTCAGCACCCACAGGGCCTCTTGTTCAATGCCTGAAGGGCCCCAGAGCCACAGAGGGACCCACCTGGGTCACACAGGGCTGAGGAGCTGCCTACATGCACTCAGGTTCTGCCTCCTACATGGCTCAGGAGAGGGGTCCCAGAGCTGCTCAAGCCAGGGAGGCTGGCGGCCTGGTGCCTGGGCCCAGCCTTCCTGCCTGTCCTCCTGTGGTGCAGTGTGGGGAAGGGTCAGGCCTGGGAGATCAGAGCCCCTGGACTGTGTGTTGGCGTCCCCTCCCCTCCAGCCCTGCTCCACAGGCCTGTGTGCAACTCACAAAGGAGGGGGGCGGAGGGGAGGGAAGAGGAGGGGCAAAGGGATGAGTGAGGCAGCGGGGGCCCCCTCCCCACCTGCTGTGTCCTCAGACAGGTGACCCCGGAGGATACAGAGCTATAAATAACTCGAATGTCCCCTCACAGGGACTTTGTTTCCCCCTGAATTCGAGTCCCAGCATGAAGTGAGGAGCTCGTAAATTTGGGTCCTTTCTTACTGTCAGTCTCCAGCCTTGTTCCGCCAGTTTGAAAGAACATTCTCTCCCTAAGCCCAGTGCCACAAGGCCCCGCACAGCCAGACCTCTAAGGCGCTCGCGGGCCTGGCCGGACATGCCAGGCAACCTGCCCTGGGTCCCAGGTTTGTGGGATCCAGAGGAATGGGAGCTGTCCATCCCTCTGAGGTGGACCTCAAGGCAGCGAGCAGAGTCTCCTGCCCTGGGCTTCCTTCCTCTCACGTGGCTCATTTTGCACGGACAGTTATCTTGCGATCGCACCATACTTTTAGGGCATTCACAGCCCCGGGCCTTGCTTTCTGGATTAAGCACACCTTACAGAAAAGCAGCAGGGAGCAGGTGGGCTGAGCCCACAGCACTTGGGTTGGGCGACCCAGGACCCCGAGTGGGAGGACCAGCTGCAGGCTTGTTGTAGCATGGCAGAGCCAACAGCTAAGAAGACATTGGGAGTTTGCAGGAGTGGTGACTGAGGGTGGCTTTGCAGGCTGCCAGCTGACTACTGGCATCCACGTACTAAAATATCACACAGGCCCTGCATGGCACACAAGGTCCACGTGCACCAGAACTCAGAAGGTTCAAGAGAAGATGGTGATGTGGCCTCTGAGAGGGTCTCCACCTGCTGGAGCCTGTGCTAGCCATAGCTGCTCCCTGCCCATGGTGGCTGCCTTCTCTTGGGGAGCCAGAAGGCAGGTACATTGGCAACAGAGAGACTCGCAGTGACAGTGACATAGGAAGTGCCATGCAGGAAGGTACTATTCAGCCCCATGTGGCAGGAGGTGACAAGACTTCCACGGTTACTCTGTCACACCAAGTGGTGACAGGAAAATGCACTTGTGTGGGCGTCTGCCCCTGGCCCTGCAGAGGCTGCGTCTGTGGCTCATGCACTGGGGGTTCCAGGCAGTGCACGCAGCACAGACTCTGCGCTCCGTCCAGGGCAGCTGGCATCCCACCCAGCTGCCCTGGACAGAGCATGTGACCAGGCATGCATCCGGAAAGGCCCATTTGTGAGGTGTTCCGCGATGCACTCAAAAGGCCACTATTTCCTCATTCCCATGCCAGGAGCCCTGTGTGATGCCAAAGGATTTGCAATTGCATGAGGACCAGGGTGCCGGTCCTACGTTAGCACACATTAAAACCTGAAAGCCCAGAGCCCAGTAATTTATGAAGACTAGCAGGGGTCCTGTCTCGGCCTGAGCCAAGCAGAGGTCTGGAAGCCCCAGCGGGGTTTGCACCACCCGTGCTGCCTTGTTGTGAACCTCAGGAAGAGGGGATGGGCTGACTGGAGAGGAAGCAGCGTGGCCTGCCTTGAAAGCACATGTGGGATGCATTTGTCTCCAAAGGTCACAGGTCCCAAGTGGACCAACAAAGTGAAATCTGCACGCAACTGGGCTTTCCTCATCCCTGGCCAGGAGGACACCAGGACCCACGTGCAGCATAGTGGACCTGGCATCAGGCTGAGGCAGAAGGAGATGGAGAGGGAGGAGGCCTGGACCTCCTCCTTGGCTCCCTCTACTGAGAGCGCTGGAAGCACTCCTCCAAGCGCACGCTCCTCTGCACAGTGCTGGCGGCCACCCAGGAGGACGTCACACACTCACTCTGTGTCTGTGAGGATGCTGGTCCTCCCCAGTCACCCCCATGGCCAAGAATGAGGCCCTCCTCCCACCAGAGACTCACGGATGCACCATGCTGAGCCCGGCATGCAGGCCACTCGTGTGCTATGTGGTGACTGTGTGACACCTCTGTCCAGTCCACGTCCTCCGTGTGCATCACAAGGCTGGGCCTGGAGACTGCCTGGGAGCAGGGCCAGCACAGGAGTGGCAGACACCAACCAAGCTGGCCTTTGGGCCAGAGCTCTACTGCACGTGCTAAACAGTAAATTATTATTTGAAGATACATTGTTTTCGGTTTGATCATTTTCAACTGCACTGGGGATTAGATCCAGGGCCTTTCCCCTGCTAGGCCAGCAGGCACCTGAGTGATGTCCAGAGGTCAGTGTAGAGGGTGGCTCCTGGCAGAGCTTCTTTCACTCATTGTGGGTTCTCTTCACTGGAGAAACTGCAAGGACTCACACACATACCTCTGCAGTCTTGCTTTGGCTAATGGGGCGTGCAGTCCGGTCACCCCACGCTCACGGCTATTCTGCGGGTCGCTCCTAGCGTGTCCGATTTCCCTACGGCCACATCGTCTGCTTGTGCGGTTGCTCTTGGAAACCAGCCTTCAAGCCAGCATGTGGTTCGTCCTCCTGAGAAAGCCTTTCCTTTGAAAACTGGAATGAGATTGCTCCTCTTGCTCACACACCGTTTGTCTGAGGTTGGAGGACAGGTTGTGGCTGTCCATTCATGTATCCCTCCAGCCCCGTGCTGCATGACAGCATGGACGTCCTCATCTCTCCTGAGATTTAGGAGCCTTGCAGCACATAGGAGAGGATGTTGACCCCAGAATATCACATCCCGACCAGACCAAAGGTGCTTGGGGGCCACTGAGGCCCCTGACTGCTCTCCTGGGCCTCCCTTCCAGGAAGGCACTCACAGCTAATGGTAGCGCTGGTGCTGTTGGGAGGTGATTCTGGGAGCAGCACCCTAAGGGCTTTGTCCTGGTTCAAGTCTGGCATGAGGGCAGGGGTGTGGCCTGGTGTGGGGGGTACATGGCTAATGTGTCCAGGGCCCTGGGGTTGGTGCCCAGTGCCTACCACAGTGAAGCCACCCTGGCCCCTCACTTAGTGGTAAGTGACTCTGGGCAGCCTGTCACACAGCACCACCATCTCAGGGCCTGCAGGTCACACCGGACGATGGCACTGAGCACTCACTACAGCGCTGGCATGTGTGCAGGGTAACGCATTTATTCTCCAACTGGAAAATAAAACAGAGGGGAAATAGAGGCCAGAGATGTAGCTCAGTGGCACAGCACCTGCCAGGCAAGTATGAGGTCCTGAGTTTGATTCCCAGTGCCCAGAGTGGGGGTAGGCATTAAGCCACAGCTGTCCAGCGTGCTGCATTTCTTTTCTTTTCTGATTGCTGTTCACGTGAGTCCTTCAGAAGAGGCTTTCGTGGCTGTGCGCCTGCTCCTGGTGGACTGCTGGCTCTTCCATGTAGCCACAGTCACCCTGAGGTGATGATCCTTAGGGATCCAAAGCTTCCCATGACTCAGGGGATCCCATGACAGTGGCCTTCAGGTTGGCTCCTGGTGCTCACAGTGCTCAATGCTGTTGCAATAAGGAAGGAAGACTGGGTGTCCTGTGGGACCTGTGGGTGGGGCTGTGACGTCCTTGTCCTGAGCAGCAGGCTCTGGCACGTGCCCACCCATCTGGGGTCGTAGCCACCCCTGACCTCAGTGTGTCACCCAGCATGGGGTCCTGGGCTCCTCTGAAGGCTGTGCGTGGACGCCGTCTCTCGCACACACTCTGCTCCAGCAGCCCCTCCCCCTGTTGGGCGCTCTGCATCTCCAGAATCAGCTGGAAACCTGCGGTCCGGGGTGTGACCTGCCCTTTCCTCCTCATCCTGCACGCCTGTGCCTAGGTCATCAGGGCTGTGGGGCTGGCAGAGAGGCTTGCTGTGCAGGTGTGTGCTGGGTCCTGCCTCAGATCCTGGGGCCCAGTGGCTGCCACCGTCATGGACGATGGCCCTGTGAGCTCTTGGGGAAGCCACAGCCTGTCAGGTGCTTCGGTCTGGCTGCTGCTGCTCACTGGCTGTGTGCTAAGCTTTGTAATTAATTTTGGGTACCGGCAATGGAACTGCTGAGGCATACCCCAGCCCTGAATGCTGGCCTCTGGTGACAAGCTTCAAACTGAGGGCTCCAGGGCAAGCAGCCCAGGCCGACTTGGCACCTGACACGGGACAGTGTCGTCGGGTTCTGTGGTGTCCCTCCCTGTGGCATCCCTCAGGGCGTGCTCTGGTCGCCCAGCGCTGCTGGCGTAACTTGTGCTTCCCGCTGAGTTGATCGCAAGCCCCTCGTCACCAGCTGCCTCTTGAGCCAGGCGGGAGCCGCCTGTGATCTGGCTTCTAAGCACCGAGTTGCTCCAGAGGCAGGGATGTTTGCTTCCCTCTTACTCCTCTGATTGATGCAGCTGTTGCCCAGCTTCGTTGCGTTAAGCTAAATATTATGTTTTTGTAACGTTTTGATCCTCATTAATTATAGCTCAGGAAAGCTGACAAAGACAACCTGCCTCTTTAATATAAACAAGATTAATTGCATGGTTCCTGCAGAAAAACGGACTACCAGCAGTTTAACAAAAAATGTTTGTCTTTAAGCAGCTCTTGGATAAAAAAAGTAAAACTGTTACAGGAAGTACCGGAGCTGCCAACTCACCGTGCCCGCAAGCCTCACCCTCATTATCAGACTAAGCGGGCGCACACCCCCGGCCTTTCATCCCGTTCCAGCCAGGAAAGGAAAGGGCCGAGAGCAGGGCCTCGCGCGGCGCAGCGGCTCTGAAGTGTGGAATGTGCTCACTGTTTGAAGACTAGATTTATACCTGACACCTTTCCTCGAGCTCACTGTTGGGACTCGCCCATTTCCAAATCAACCGCAGACCGACCGCCGGCGGCGGCGCTGCACCTAAGGACCACATAATCCAGGATGAAGGCGCAGTGGGTTGTGGCCCTTTCATTAACAGCCTCGCAGGACCCTCTTCTTAGCAGGGCAGGGGATGGGCACGTGGCCTCTGTGGCTGGGGTGGGAGGCCCAGGGCTGCTGAGGGCAGAGCAGGTTAGAGGGTGAAGCAGGGGGCAGAACACAAAAGGGAGGGCAGGGGGAGGGGCTGGAGGCAGAGATCTGAGGGCAGGGACAGCTCTGGAAAGAGGCTGACTGCTGCTTTCGAGTCGCTGGGGTCGGCTTTTGCAGTCCCAGAGTGAGCATGGCCCGGAGCCCAGGCCTGAGAGGAAGGTTCCGGCTGGGGGTGACCTGGGCTTTCAGGTGCCCAGAAGGACCATCAGGAGCAGGTACTGGGCAGGCTCTGCAAGCCACAGTCCATGGGTCTCTAGGCACTGCAGCCACATGTGTGAAGCCACCGTCCCAGCAAGCCCTGGTGGCTGATGTGGGAACCAGCACCCCAAGAAAGGGTCGGTGCTCTGCTTGTGCCAAAGGTCGAGTTCAAAGTCATGAGCTCTTGGGCTTCCGTGGCTCTTACGATGAGTGCTGGTGGCTAAGTCCGAGCAGGGTGTGTGGTATGTAGGCAGCTGGCCCAGGGTCCAACATGAGGCTGGCCAGGCCTGGCTTGGGATGGCAAGGAGGGGACATTCATGTGGAGGCCAGGGGCCTGCACCCCTGGTGGAGGAGGCTACATTGGAGTTACATCTTCCCTGAGAGCAAGGCCCCAAAGAGAGCCAGGTCCTCAGCACCTGTGAAGCAGGCAATGCCATGGGAAAGCTCCAGGCGGAGAGACTAGGGCAGAACCCAGGTGTCCTCCCGAATGTGGGTCCCAGGGAGAGGGAGCCGTGGACCCATGTTCCTAGCAGGGAAGAAGTGCAGTGCAGTGAGGGGTCTTCATGCACCTACCCAATCCGGACAAGCACTGTCTCCATGCTTGGCCTCCTGCGTGTTCCGAACTTGTGCCAAAATTAGGCTCCTGCAGCCACAGAGGCTGAGAGGTGGCCATGGCCAGTGCAGCCCTGGGCTTAACCAGGCCAGCATCTGGCCGGCTGGGATATCTGACCCTCTGGCAGTCAGAGCTCAATCTGGACAGATCTGGCAGGGCCCCCAGCACGGAGGAGCATCGCTATCCGAGGAAGAAGCTGCGTCCTTGGAGACTGTGGCTGCTCCAGGCCCCACCACAGAAACTGGGCCCTTGGAAGGCGCTGGCATATCACCCCGGCTACACATGCATCTGTAGGAAACCATAGGCTGACAGGCCTGGGCCCACCCTCCCTAGTGACACTGTCCTCCTGGTCCACATGGTGAGGGGCTGTCCTGGCCCACTGCCTGCACGTCACGGGCACCAAGGAAGCTGTGCGTATGTGTGCAATGGAGCCTTCTCGGGAGGGCATGAGCTGAGGCCAGCACAGGATGGCAGCAGGGCGCCAGCTGCTGCTGACCAGGGCTGTGGATGCAGCAGCCCCAGCCCTCAGGGTTGCCATCAACTAACCGGGCACCTCGAGGGCCCAATGCTCTCCCAGGAGACAGTGCCCCCCGAGGACCTCAAGGTCCTAGTGAGTGACTGCAATGGTCACACTTAGATTATTAGCTGAGCGTGGGTTCCTCCAGAATGCCAGACCAGGGCCAGGCAGATAGCTCCGTGGCACAAGTGCCTGCCTGGCAAGTGCAAGGTCATGAGTTCGAACACCTGTCTTGCCAAAAACAAACAAACAAGCAGAATGCCAGAGCAGGCCACTCAGGGGAATGGAATAGGCTGGGGTGTGGGGAGCCTGCTGGGGCCCTGCCTGCTCCTGCCTGGCCAGAGCACAGAGGTGGACAGTGCCCTCACCTGGCCCTGGCCCTAGCTCCTCCCATGCTTTCCTGATGATAAGGTAGATCTGCTAATAGCATGATGGCGTGTGTCTGAAAGAGCAGAGACAGCCAGAGGGCAGCCACTGCCACAGAGCCCAGGCCCCTGCCTGGGGTCTGGAGGCCCAGAGAGAAGAGAAAAGAATGTGACTTATTGTGGAAGGACAGAGAAACAAATTCAGGGGTAAGAACTCCACCCGCGAGTCCCTGCAGCTGAAATCAGCAGCCTCTGTCAGCCGGGTCCTCAGGAGACCTGTGTCCTACCCCAGCAGGTCCCTTCTGGTGGCCTCTCCGAACAACCCCTGTACCCTTCAGACAGAGGCAGGACAAAGGGGACCTGCCTGGGACAACAGGGTCCAGGACGTCAGGCTTTTTTGCGGTTGGGATGTGTCCTGAGGACTCTGAAGCAGAGGAGATGCAGAGCGCAACGCAGGCCTCCAGGCCTCTGTCACTGGCACCTCTTAGCTGGAGTCTGATGAGCTAGCATCGTGTGTGCCCTTCTGCCCAGGGAGCTCCTGCAGGACACAGAGCTGTGTCCCGTGAAGTCACCAAACGGCCTCTTCTGCAGCTCTGTGGTCAAAGTAAACAGTGCTGGCGAGAGCCTGGCCCTCCAGGTGGTGAGCAGTGGAGCAGTGACAGCACAGGCCCTGGGTCCAGGCCTCACTGTCCTCTGGGAGCAGCACACAGCGTGTCCAGGGCAGTGTGGCCGGGAGGACTCAAAGCTGCTGAGTGATGCTGCGTAGGAAAACTGCAGGAAGCTGCAGCTACGGCACGCTCACGCTTGAGGTCTCTCCTGAGCCCTCTCAGAATACAGGGGTCGGAAGAAATCCTGGGGAGATCTCCCCAGGGTGGGGTCTGCAGGAGTCTGCTGACATCCGATGCAAAAGCAGGGTTCTCCAGGAGTCGCTGCCTGTTTTCCTGGGGCTCTGCGACCTCCTGGCAGCTCACCGAGTATTGCGTTAAAGTGCCGTATTTGGCAGAGTGTGTAGACGTTTAAAAAAACCAAAAGCCTGTTTTTGTAAAAATCTCACAAATGGAAAGTTTTTCTGTCTCCCAGCTGAGGATGTGGAGGATTGGTGGGGTGGACTCCATGGTGCCGGGCTGGCGTGTCCGAGCATACTCCAGACCCTGGTTCACCCCAGCTAAGCAGGAAGGAGCTGAGGGTTGAAGAGGCTAGGACAGGTGCCTAGGTTCACAGCACCAGCAAGAGGTGAAAAAGGCCAAGGTCCCGCCCCAGGCAGGTGCCCACCAGCACACCCTGCCCAGTCTGGCAGAATGACACTGAGTGAGAAATGGAATTGAGAGACTTCCTGTTGAGGGGAGCATCCTAAGGTCACTGTAGGGCAACGAGAAGCCACCCAGGAGAGCCAGGAAAGCCTTTGCCCAGTCTACACCCAGTGATTGCCACTGCAACAAACACGGAGAGCACAAAATCCAGCCCCAGCCCCGCCCTGCCCCGCCCCGCCAAGCCCAGCCCTGGCTGGGGTTTGCGGCCTCCTGATGGGCTTCCTCATTCAGGTCCCAGCATATCCAAGCTAAAGGCCTCTATGTGTAAATATCAAATGAGTGAACAGAAGCATTGTTATATATATAGAATTTTAATATTGAAATTGAGTAGGGGCAGTAGCTGTGGCCACCAGCTAGCGGACAGCACAGGTCTTTCAGACCCTTCCCATCTCTCCAACGTTTTAATTAAAAATAGCTGGATTTTCCAGATGGGCCATGTTCTACATTTTCTCCTGAAGAAGCTGAGGCCCAAGAGGCCCAGGACTTCCCTGAGCCCTGAGCTGGGCCCGTGACACTCCTGCCCCAAGCAGCCACTCCGGACCTTGGAGGGAAGGAAGAACTCAGGAGCCCAGCATGAGGGAAACAGGAAGCAGGCCCAGTGGGAGGAGAAAGCCCACACACACGACAGGGATCACTGTTGCGAGGGAAGACTCCTCTGAGAACCAGAATTCTGTGTGTAGCTCCCCACAGGACAGCAGAGGCACGGGGCCCAGGCCGCCCAGGACCAGAACCAGGCCATCTCCTGAGCACGCCCGGATGGAACCACGTGCACCTCACAGCC
>PVKN010030542.1:0-12712 GCA_004027915.1 Capromys pilorides
CAGAGAGCAAGGCGGGCCCCCGTTACTCCCCAGCACGCCCAGGCTGTGCCGGCTAAGCCCTGCCCCACCGCTGACAGCGGCGGCCCCGGCTCACTCCTGATGGAGCCCCAGGACCAGTCACCAGATCTCCAGTCACCACAGGGTTAGTGATGGGGCTTCCTACCAAGAATGTAGGGAGCAGGTTCAAACCGTAGGGCACCGCTGCGTAGGTGCGTGATAGGCCACTGGCTAGGGTCGCTGTCTGACCCCATGCCCCTTCTTTTTTTTTTTTAATTTTTGTATCTGGTGCAGGGCCTCACTAGAGCACGGACTCACTTGTAGTGATCCTCTTGTTTTCAGCCTCCCCAATGCTGGGATTACAGGCATGTGCCACCACACCCCGCTCAGTCACTGGCTCAGGGCATCCAGGGGCGGGGCCAGTGCAGCATGAGGAACCGTGTATTGAACCCTGGTCCCCGCGCTTGCCAAAGCAGGCACTTAGTCTGCTGAGCTATCTCACCAGTCCCCAGGCCCCATTTTTATAACAAATCCTCAAGTTTATACATAACCTACCTAAAAATAGAATCTCAGTGGAATATAAGGACTACAGAAACAACTGAACTAGATAGAAGGCCTGAGAAGTGGCCAGACGTTGTCACCCACTCTTAATGAATCACATTGCTTTTAGACGAGGTGAGGCAGCATTCGCGTGCGACAGGTGAAGAAACCATCAGTGTGTGTGTGTGTGTGTGTGTGTGTGTGTGTGTGTGTGGTCTCTGGGAATGCGGGATATAATTTAGAATGAGTGCTGAGTGCCGGCCCTGGGGCTAGGACCACTGTGCAGTTGCCATGGGTCCTTTTACTTTGTATAAGACTCTCAGTAACAGACGCCATAAGATGTCATCTCCCATTTAATTTCCCCAGGACTTACATCCTGGAAACAAGTAGTAAAATTGTCCAGGTTTGTATAGTGAATGAATGAATGAATGAATGATGAATGAAAGAAAGAAAACAGCTGGGGTGGTGGCACTCACCTGTAATCCCAGCGCTCGGGAGGCTGAGGCAGGAGGACCTAGGAGTTTGCGGCCAGCCTGAAGCCTAAACTGCATAGTGAAGCCCTGCTTCAAAATACCAAAAAAAAAAAAAAGAAAAAGAAAAAATTCAGCAGTGGTGCATGTCCAGGAGGACATGAGCATGTGGAGGGCACGTGGCTCTGCTATGCAGGACGCACTCCTGTGACGGGGCACCACGCCCAGTCAGATGCCCTGGTCACCCTCGGGCTTTGGCAGGCCCTCGGTGAAAGCCCTGAACCCACCGATTCCAAAGTTTCTCTTGCGTATACAGTGTCCCGCATACATGGAGTGACTTCTGGGCCTCCCCCACCCTTGGGGCACTGCAGATGACACAGCTAAGTGAGGAAGACGTGGTGGCCCGGGCCCCAGAGCAACATCTGTGTGTTGGTGTCCAAGTCGCACCGGAGAACCCCTCCCACCCTGCCCCCCTCCTATCCCACCCCGCCTCCCTAGCAGCTCGCCCCTCCAGTACCCCGCAGGTCCACTCTGCACACGCGAGGCTTTGAGGGGCCCCGGGGGCAAACAGAAGCTGGGGCACAACGCCAGAGATACCTCCGTGCAAGGAGTGCGTGTCGAGGGCAGTGGGCCAGCAAGGGACCAACGCCACAGCAGGTGCCCAGCACGCAGGCATCGCCTCGTGGGCTCAGAGAGCTCAGCGCGAGAACAGATGCGCCCAGAGGAGAGCACGTGGTGACAGGACCAGGTCTGTCAGCACCCAGCTGAGAAGCGGATGGCACCACGGGTGGACAGGGCACTCAGAGTCGGCACAGAAGGGTGCGGAGGCCGCCCGTGCCGGAGCCTGAAGGAGCCAGCGAGGCAGGAGTTCTAAGGTCACCGACAGGTGCTGTGCAATCTGGCAGCAGGGGCCAGGCTGCGCGGCGTCCAGGGCAAAGGCCGGGCCCTCCAGTGAAGCAGGAGTGAGCCTTCTGGGCGCTCAGGTTGCAGGGAGTTGTTCGGTGGGACTCTCTCCAGGTGGCCCTTTGGCCTTCAGCAAATCCACTCAGCCACACCCAGAAACTGCGCTGGTCCTGGCCCCTGGGCACGTCTTACTCCAACTGACACAATGAACATCCCAGGCGCCCGCAGGGACCACCAGGGAAGGAGGTGCAAAGTGACGCACACGGATGGAACCCACTGGGAAGTTCTTGGGTGGCTCGTAAAGCACTGATTTTCTTCTAGAAGCATCTCCCAACAATTAAAAGTCCTGTAATTCAGCACTCAGTTACTACATGACAGTAAACAGTGACAAAAAAAAAGCATTTCATTTTTAATCCACATTCTCCAGGAATTTTTTAATTCAATTTTTAATATGCTTGCAATTTTGACAATGTTTTGATTTATTGTCAGGACACGAGGAAGAAATTAAATAATCAAGTGACAAATTCCCACCTTGTTATTGCTTTTGCATGAATTATTCCAAAATCTAATTACTCAAGTTGCTGTTTCGGTATCAGTCATAAACTAAAAGCCTAGCACATATATTTTTTCATTTACTTATAATTTATGCCTTCTTCCTAAAACAATTTCAGCACCTCTGTTAAGTTCATGACTGGAGGGAGAGCCATGCACGAGGACGCACTGCGATTCTCGGTTGGTGGCGGCCTGGACAGTGCACGCCTGCCAGGGAGCTCCTGAGCGAGCTTTGGTGAGCCCTGAGGCCCCACCCGGGAGCTCTGGGTGCACCAGGGGCCCCGCCTGTGTTCTTTGTGTGTGGGTTTAGCGTGAAGGCGTTGGCTTCTCACATCTCAGGCTGAGCCCAGATCTTTACGCTTCCTGTAAGCTTTTCTGTTAAAGAATAAATGTTGGTAACAGGAGGTTGTTAGATGCTCTTGCAAAAGGAAGAGAATCCTCCTGCTCGACCATGCGCTTCATTAGCAGCCCACATGTTACGATCGTAAATTTTAAAATGAGCTTATAATTAGCTAGTTTTACTCCCCAAAGATAATGAAAGTTCATCTAGCAGTTGATGGCAGATCTGTTCAATGACTTTCAAATGTTTATGCAAGTTGCGGAAGTCCTGAGGCCTCCACCGGACAGCTCACAGATGAGCCCGGGGCCAGTGCGCTGCACCCAGGCATGCTGAGCAGGATGCTGGCACTGGGAGACAGCTGAGACCCCAGACCGTCTCCTCTCCAGCAGCCGAGACGGGCTCACTGTTGGGAAGCCAAGAGAAGAGCTTGCTTTGTTAACCGCGGCAAAAGCCTGGTTCAGATTCATGGAGTTTGTATGGACGTTCAGAGTGGCTGCTGCACCCCAGGATCCCTGACTCTCGAGAAATGTGCAACAGAAGAGCTAGAGGGGCAGTCGTGATAGCTGGGCGCTGCCGTGCAGAGCCTTATGAGGCCCTGGAGTAGGAAACTGGCTGCGCAGGCGCCTGCTGCCACTGGCCAGAGGCCGTGTGCGGGTGAGAAGCTCCTTTACCTTCTTACAGCACCTTGGCACTGAGGATCGCTCTTGGTAAAAGTCTCAAGCAGCGTCATTACTCTGGCAGAGGAGAAACCAGCATTAAGACAGATGTAGGTGGCTTTGGGGTGTGCGTGTGACTTTCTACGAGAAGTTGTCACCAGCGAGCACCACATCTCAGGCTGTAAAGAGACCCCCGGGAGTGGGGCAGCGCGGGTGCTGGCAGATGGCTTGGGAGCCTTGGAGTTCTCTTCAAGAATTTTTAATAATTTAATAATTTTTAATAATTTTAATAATTAATAACAGCTCAAAGTAGAGTTTCGACATAATCCAATGAAATCGTTCTGTGTTCAGATACTAAAGCAAACATTAGATCCACATTTATTTTTACCAAAAGAAGTGCCACAGATACTGTCCTCCTCGGGGGCGCCATCTACATGGCTAAAGTACCTTTTAAACTACTTTGCGATGCTCTTATGGCTGCAAAATACAGGCCCTGCCCCACGCAGGCTGACGGGACCTCGGCTTCCTTCTTCCTCCTGTGGGATGCAGCTCCCAGAGATGGGAGCAGAGCAGGATCGCCGACACCAACAGCTGCGTCAACATCCCTGCTCTCTGCTCCCTGCTCCTGGGAAGCCCCAGGCCGTCAGGCCCCGGATATGGCAGGCTCCACACGTGCATCTGCGGCCCTCCACATTGCCACCACCCTGCAGACCAACGTCACTCTGCCCTGTGTGACAGGCCAGGACAGCCAGGCCGTTCTCCCTGTGCAGAGCGAGCTCTGGGTTCCTACAGAACTGCTGCCTACTCTCACAGCCAAGAGGGCCCAGTGGGAGAGGAAGGATCCCTTACAGAGTGCGTTGGTGGCTTCTCATTTGTGCTTTCTGTGAAACGCAATAAAAGCAAGCCCGGCGGCGTCCTTACATGGCGTCTTCATGGCAAAGGCTTCCCAGCACGCTGTGTCATGTTGCTGTTTGCCTGACCCTGCGGGGATGCTCCTGCCACTCTAGCCCTCGCGCTCACCAGAGGATTAGAAATGACTGCCAGGAGCCTTGACGAGTGGGCTCCGGGGCTGCAGCAGTGTTAACGCAGAACCTGCCCGAGAGCAACAGACATGATTGGATTCCAACCGTGGTCTCACCGCCTACTAGATGTACAACCCTGTGCCTCAGTTTTGGCCTCTGTAAAACAGAAAACAGAGCCCTTCACGAGATTCTAGAGTGCAGGCAGTGAGATCCGAGGAACCGCTAGCGCAGGGTCTGGTGCAGAGTAAACCCGCGCCGGCGTTCGCTTGGCCACCACAGCGGTGTTTGAAGCATCTAATGTGTGCAGATGGTTCTCTACAGGGAGCAAACTGTGCATAAGGTTTTGCTTCTAGGAAGTTTATGTTGCCTGAGGTGAGTGTGGAAAAGAGATAACAACAGGTCAGGATACCAACGGGGCACTGAGACATCGACAGTCACATCACGAGGAACACGTAGGAGGAGCCCATGGTGGGGCGTGGCGGCCGGTGACGGCAGTGAGCCCAGCGGAGGCGGCTGAGAGGAGCACCTCTGCCCAGAGCCGCCTGGTGACAAGCAGTCTGGGCACCTCCTCCTTGAAAACTGTAACCAGAGCTTTGAGCTATTCTTAAGAATTAAAAGTATAACACTTGACTATGTATGTCCCCAACTTAGAAGCGCTCGACTTGGGAACTTCCCAGGACGTGTGAGGCTCACTGAGTTGGTCGGATTAGGAGAGAATCCGACAAGAGACGTTCTCTCAGAGCGGAACTTGGCTGGGAGTCAGAGAGCACGTCCGTGTACGGTGACATGTATGAATGATGTTCAGTAGCTCTATGAACATGTGTGGAGGCGTGGCTTCACAGCACACGGCTGCTCTCTGCACACCTCTTTGGTTCTTATTTAGCTCCTAAATCCCTGGCACGAGTGTCTGCTGCTGCAGCTAGTGACGGGGGCAGAGGCGTAGGCAGACACGGGCACAGAGGACACACAGGCCCTCTGGTGCGCAGGTGAAGCCTCAAGGCCACGCCGGGCCCTCAGGAGCCGCGCTGCTGTGTGCAGTGGGGGCAGCTCCTCTCCTGCTGCTGCCGCCCGCAGCCAGCCTGGGAGATCCTGCTGCAGGCCACTCCAGCACCAGACCTCACGCTGACCAAGGGCCTCCATTGGAGAAGACATTGGAGCCTCTGAACACAGGCTTGCAAGGTTCTGCTAAGGTGAGGAGAATGTAGCCTGATTGTCAGGGAAACAGGCAGAGGCGGGCACTCAGCGATTAGCATGCCCACCCTGTGTCATTGACAGTTTACTCTACTGTCTTTATCAACTAGGATCTTTTACTATAAATAAGCCTATAAAGTGCTGGTGACACATAAGATCTTGTCAAGCCAGTGTAAACAGAAATAAGAGCTGTGCTTCCGGTTGGAGAGCCACCAGCTTTAATGACCCTGCACTGCTTGCGTGTCGCAGGATTTGGATGAAGTAAGTAGCGTCTGTTTGTACTTGATAAGTGGGGAAGAGGCGGTCCTGGCGCGGTGTCGGGACCAGCTGTCCATTCAGTCTCTGTTCCAAGCATGTCGGCCGCCTGCACGCCGGCCGGTGGCCTGTCACACCGAGGGCCGAGTGTGCAGTCACAACTGCAGGGGGCTGCTCGGCTCATCCCCGGCTCTCCTGGGTCTCCACTGTGGCCAGTGTTCACTGTCTCCATCTCTTCCTCTCAGGCCCTCACTCATCAACTGCTTGCTACGGCTTGAAGCCCATCTCTCAGGCAGCTGCCCCATTAAGTGTGTCGCTGGCCTCCATACATTTTTTATTTTCTTTGGTTGGTACATCACCAGCCCTTTTTCATTTTTATTTTTCAATTTTGAGACAGGGTCTTACTAAATTGCTAAATTGCCCAGGCTGGACTCACAACTGTCCTGCCTCGGCCTCCCAGAGTGCTAGGATTACAGACTCTTGCCGCCATGCAGGGGGGTGGCCTCCGTGTTGTGAGCCTGCATGCTCCTATCCCTCCAAATCCCTCTCCATCCGCAGTCTCACAGGTGCGGCCAACCTCAGACAATACAGAGCAGGTGTGCTTGCCTGGCCTACACGCTGGTCTGCCCCTGCGCTCCACCCCATTTCATTTGTACAGAGAATTACAGAGTTGAGCTTCTGGCGTTAGGTCACTTTATCCAAATGACGAAGTTTGGAAAATTCAGTAAAGTTTATAAAGGAAAAAGTTCTACTTCACAAAAACAACTGTTAAATTTCATTTCACATGTTTTAAAACATGCGTGTGTATCTTGCACAAAACCTATATCATACAGCAAGTGAACTTTTGTATTCGTTTGTTGTTTAAAAGTTCCAAGGTATGAAAGGTTTTCTGATCTCAATTCGTTTCATTGTAAAGCTAATTAGTAAGGATATGGGTCAGTTTTAACAAGTCCAATATCCATTTGCATTTCTCCTTTTGTAAATATTTAAGAACACTAAGATCATTACCAAAGAGCTACCACTTACGTGATTATCTATTATTATAAAATACCAGCATAATCACCAGAGTACTTTTAAGAGAATGGCAACATGCTTTTTAAATAACACAGACGTTAGGAATTCTGGACCTAATTCTAAGACAACAAAGTTGTAATTTGCTTTTGATCAATTTTGCCACAAAGAACTATTTATAGTACTTGAGTTAATCATGATCAGATGGTGTCATTTCCTGAAATTGTGTGTGGATGTGGAACATGCAGCCATCTTCCTGGGTTGAAATAACTGTTTTAGAACTTGGCTGGCTTCATCCGTTCCTTAGAGCTGGGTTCCTCCCTTGTCTCAGTCAAGAGCGTGACGTCGCTATACATGTGAGGAGACCCTTCCATCGCCACCCTGTGCTCCCCCACGGCAACGTGTTTCTTTTCTTTAGTCCTATTAACAAAAACCAGCACAGCTCATGTTTTACTGTGTAAAGTTAAATCGCAGATAATTAAAGTGGGTCCATTGATACCCAGATTCAGCACCAAGAAAATCGACAGCTGTGGGTGCTGAGAGGATTGCACGTGGGAGAGAACCAGGCATCCGCTCCTGGGTATAAACAGACGCAACTTGACTGGACAAGAACAACTTGGTAAAGCTCAGCGAGAGATTTTTCAGGAGGAACAAAGGCATGAATCTGTACCTGTAGCACAAGCCCCATGAAATTATTACATTAAAGGGATGCTTCTCCTTTTTAGCAGTTCATGTTGCAGTACGTAGTGATTAGCATTTTCTCTGGAGTCGGCACACACGTGGAACGTGCCTCGGTTTCCCTTCCTCTCCTCCTCTCCCTCCCTCTCTTGGTCCCAGGCCCATCTGCTAAAAGGTCTGTTTCCTGTTTCTTGTTTCCTGTTTCCTGTCTCCTGTCCTCCATTTTTCATCTTGCTCTTTCAGTTTTGTACCTTTGGGTCTCCTGTAGGAGAAGCAGAGTGAGGTGTAAGCTTGGGAAAATGTGTTTCACTGAACACTTAGGCCTCACATGGGAAGCAGCCCGGGTGGACTGCAAAGACTGCATGTCTTGTCACCTCTAGGACAGCCCCTAAAACACAAGATCTTTTAAATTTTTAGAATAAAATAAGCTCAAAATGATACATGTAATACCAATAATTACAAAAAGTATAAATGGACTAAAACTTCCAGGTGAAAATCAGAGATTGACAGACAGATTGGATGAAAAAATAAAAAGACCTGAGTGTGTTTATCCTAAGAAATGTACCTTAAGTATAAAGACAGACAGGCCAAGGGGTGGGGTACGTAGGGTCACTGCACTGTCCAAGGAGTTAGGTGCAGTAAGACCAGGTGGTTGTCTGTATTTGCATTGGTAAATGCTTTTATTAAAAAAGCAGGTTCAAGAAAAAGTTGCATTCAGCCTATAATCCCAGCACATTCAGGAGCTGAGACAGGAGGATCGCCACGAGGTTGGGGCCAGCCTAGGCCACACAGCATGTGCAAGGGCAGCAGCCTGCACGTAACAGGACCCTGTCCCAAGAGGGAATCGAAAGAGTTCAAAATCATGTAAGCTGGGAGCCATTTTTAGATCTATGGAAGATGATTAAATTAAGATGTGTGCAGCCATTCATGGCAGCAGATGCCTATAATTGCAGTGTTCTGGAAAGCTGAGGCGGGGAGGTCCCGAGTCAGTGTCCTGCAGACAGTCCAGTGCTCAGTGAGACCCTGTGTCTAGATCAGAAAGGCCTGGTGACGTAGCTTAGTGTGAAGGCCCTAGGATCAAGCCCCAGTGCCAGTATATAATTTGTTTGTGTTAGTTTTATACCATCTTTACATATCATACAGCTTTTATTGAAATCTGAGCAGACTGAGTATTCCCAAAGATAGCATTTTCTTACCAAGATACAACTAATTGGGCACAAAGATGGTACTTGATAAACATTAAAGTCACAGCCAGGAACTCATCTGATTGGGCTCACAGCCTATCATAGAGGCTTGCATTGTAATCCCAGCCGCTCTGGAGGCTGAGGCAGGAGGATGGCAAGTTCCTAGCCAGCCTGGGCAACTTAGCAAAAGCCTATCTCAAAACTGAAATTGTAAAAGCGGCTTGGGGGTAGCTCAGCATGCTTGCTTAGCATGCGTGCGGGCCTGGGTTCACTCCCCAGTACCCAGTCCCTGGCGCCCTGCAGGTGGAAGTCCCACAGGTACGCTGTGTCCTGAGGTACTGCTGATTTATTCGTACATTCACCACCCCCAGGCCTCGTTCTGCACTTTCCAGATTAGTGCCAGGCGCAGTGGTGCTCCAGGGACACACAGCTGGCCCTGCCCCCGCATGCCCACACCAAGGGGGTGCCCCCAGGCTGGACTAACTGCACAGCCACGATTCTAGAGTCTAGCTGGTCCATCTCACCACACTGAGGGTTTCTGCTGTGCTGCCCACAGAAACGTAATGCAACTACAAAAACCATTCTGTATTGGCTAGTAGCCAAGTAAAAAGGACAGAAAATACATGGATTGAATTGGGTGACATATCTGATCTACTTTAATACCTTTTTTTCTGTACTTTTTAGGGAAGGGTCTACAGGGTGTACAGGGTCTCACTACTAGATCGGACTCATTTACAGCCTCCCAAGAGCTGGGATTACAGGCGTGTGCCACCACTCCCAGTCTCAATTGTCAGTCTCAGCATGCCCCGAGGGGGGGGCCAGCATGGTAGGCCCGATGACCAAACTACTGGCCCCTGCGCCTGCTTGCAGTCGCTTTAATCCGCTGAGCCATTTGGCCAGCCTCTATGTTAGTGTCTTAAATATTATTTCAACAAATAATGTTTAATTTATTAATGGATGTATTGCCTTGCTGGAGATCAAAGCCACAACCTTGCATATCCCAGGCAAATTCTCTACCCCTGAGCCACAGCTCCAGCCCCCATGTTTGGAAATTGCTACAGAAACCTTTTTTATTCTTTTCCATGAAGATTTCCTTAGGTTTCTCTGTCTGTCTCACATTCAACACAGCTCCACCTGAACAAGCCGCTCTGCGGCGGACGCTGACTGCACGTGGCTGGTGGCTGGCCGGCAGGGCAAGCGGAAGCCTTAGTGGGCCCGCCCCCGCTTGGCTGTGGGGTTTTGCGGGTTACAAGTGGACTGTGGGTAGATTCTAGGGAAGGGACGCTGTCTCTGATGTTAGGGGAAACCGCTGAGTCCAGGACAGGAAAGAACTCCCTCTACACCATGGCTAGAAGTACCTGGGTTCGCAGCCGTAATTCTCCTGTGGCTCGGCAGCTCTCCGCTGGTTTTCATTCTGCAGAGTCCCTGAGTGTCCCTGTGTGTGGAGATAGAGCTGTACAGCTCGGGTGACAGGTAGCCAAGTGGCCCTCAGAAAAGCTTAAGCGTCCGCGGTGTTCAGAGTCTGCCAACGAGGAGACGCTTTCTCAGGCTGCTGGAGAGACAGCCCTGCTGCTGTGTGGGTGTGGACTTGGTAGACAGATGGTGTGGTGAGCCAGTGGCCCCCTACGGTCCTCTTAAACACAAACACTTCTAGCCATAGGCTAATGAGCCCCCTGCTCATTGGCGCGCTTGTCTTCTATTCAAAACTCATTCAAGTTGGGGATGTAGCTCAGCCTGGCAAGCTCAAGGTCCTGAGTTCAGTTCCCAGTACCAAAACTTCATTCACCTTTGAGCAAAGGAATTTCTGTTCCTGACAACGTTGATGCTCCCGTCAGGCTATGGGCCCCATTACTTTTAAGAGTGTGACTTCGTGTGGCCTGGGTGCAGGGAGCTGGCTGTCAGACTCTGCGTCATGCTGCCTCATCAGGACTGAATCCCAGCTTGGGTCTGAAAGCAGCCAGTTGGAGCCAGCTTGGACTTGGTCACTGTCGTAACAAATCTTGACAGGCTCATCCCTGGCAGGGAGGCCGCCCATGCAGCCCAGTCCAAGCAGCTGGGAAGGGGTTCTCCCTGGGGTCTGTGGGATGACCTGTGTGCTGAGGACACAGAGTGTGGCCGCCTCTGTCCTACCCAAGGGAAGGGCAAGGGCACACGACTGTTGAGCAGCCTCTCGGCTGGAGGAAGTGCCGGCCCTGCCAGCTCTCACTGCCCTTGTTCTCTGCCTTTGCTCAGCATCTCACTGTGCACCGTGGTTTCCCTTAAAGTAAATTGCATCACTGAGCCCGTGGAGTGTACAGCGCTTCCTTGACCTGTGGGTTACGGATGACGGACTCAGCCGGAGTCAGTCCGTATTTAGCATGAGTGAGCTAATGTCTACAATCAAACCGACTAGGACCCCAATGCATCTGTGTCATTTCCCCAGTGCAGTCTCTGTACTATCTGTGACTGAGTCAGAAGAGCGGGTCTTTGTTCCTTATTTTTTTACGTGAAATCATTTTTAAAGTACTTTGATTCCATTGCAATCTTATAGAAAGCTATTGAGCCAGGCACAAGTACTGGGTGTCTGCAAGTCACCCCTCTGGGGTGCTGGGCCTTTAGGCGGTCCTGACCATTGGGGGCTGGGAGCTGGGAGCCAGACACAGAGCTTTGTGCCTAATGTGAGCCGGGATGGTGAGAAGCAGGCGGGCTTCCTGAGAAAGAGACCCAGCTTGCGCCGTGCGCCTGAGAGCCAGTGCTGGCCAGAGACCGCAGACATCTAGTCTGCAGGGTCGTCTGGAACACAGGCAAGCTCAGAACGGGGTCTTCGGGACCCAGACCGTGTCCTTCTGCTCAGCCAGCTCTCTGAGGGCCTTGCATCTGGAGCATGCGGGCCTCCGTTTCCACCCCGCGCTGTCCCGCAGTCCGTTGTTGGGGTCACACACTTCCTTTGCAGGCCTTGGGCACATTTAATTCAATCCTGCAGCGACTACATGGGAACCAGCCCAATGTGTTGCTAATTTATTGCCACATCTATTAAAGCTCCAGAGAGAATCTAACTCCCTGGATTTTAAATATAGTTGAGATATTATGGTGATGTTTCCTGATTTAAACCCTCAATAAATTAGATGGAATGATTGTGGTACCTGCTGTCACTTTATTCTTGCCCTATCTCTAATCACTCTTATCCCTTCATTAATTCAGAATAAAATACCACGAGACATTAATGTAGCACTTGGAGACAGGAGGATGCATGCGGATGGCTTCAATATGGAGCCACACTTACGATGCCTAGGCCTTTCCTGGAATAGGAAAAAGGAAGATAAAACCATATTCATCCTCTGTGAACCTCAGAGTAACATCACGGATGCTGACAAGTGAGGAGGCGAAGGCTCGGAGCCCTCAGGCTCCAGGCACCCTGCAAGGCCTCACCCAGCCAGCCAGCACTCCCTGGGCCTTCACTCGGAGCATCAGGCTCCTGCCAGTCCAACTCGAATCTGCTGGGGCTCCATGACAGTGCTTCCCGGGAGAGGCACCCTTGCCAACCAGTCGGCGAAGCCAGACGTCTCGGGGTTCTCCTCCTCGTCACCTCAGCATCAGTGTTTTTAGTTTATCACCTCACAGTCGCTGTTTGGTGTTCTCTTACAGAAGGCAGCAGGCCACTGCAGCAGAAACTGTCCTTAGAGGCGAACCCCAAGCCTGTGCATGGAACGGCAGAGAGGTCAGATGGCCCACAGTGGGCGGCCGAGCAGCCCTGGAGCCCGAGCAAGCCCAAGGCCAAAGCGTCTCCTGCCAAGTCCAGTGCCCCCGCAGCTCATCCCGAGCTAAAACCAGATGAGCTGGCAAAGAAAAGAGGTAAGATGATTGATTTTGCGCACGAATCACAAGCACAGAGAAGTGCAGGGCCGTGGAACTTGTGGAAGATGTGGCTGAGCAC
>PVKN010030543.1:0-12706 GCA_004027915.1 Capromys pilorides
CAGTTCAGGCTGGCCTCAAACCCCCAAGTTTTTGACAACCTGTTTTTCACTGCAGCCATTTAGACTCTGTGATGAGAATTTTCTGAGATCTTGAGAAATTACCTTGATGAGCCTCGAAAATTAGTATTCAGAAACTAGAAAGAACGGTAAGATACTCGCCTTACAGTTCTTTGGTACTTTTGTTTGAAAACCCTTTAAAGAAATTAAAAACGGTCACACCTCATGTCTATGTGGTGGGTGTACACTTACGTAACTGCACATATTCCTGCTGTGCCCATGCAGAAGGGAACGAGAGAAGAGTGAGTCACATCTCCCTTGCAGAGGATAGAAGCAGTGTTCTGATTGGTGTGTTGGCCGCCTGAGCTGTTAACACATAAGCAGCCCCAGCTCCCTCGAGACCCCACACTTTGCTTCCCTGCAGTCTGAGTGGAGAGACCCAGTTTTGCACTTGCTTGGTAAAAAATAAGTTTGACACTTCTGATAAATAACAGAACTTTGTCCTAAAACATGCAAATTCAAATTTTTAAAAGCTCATTTAATGTTTATACCAAAGGTCATGCTCTGCAGGTGTGTGTGGTGCAGAGGATGAGGTCTGAAGTGTTGCGCACCGTAGCATTGCTAGGGGACAGAGTACACCGTGAGACAAGTGGGATTTACCTGCGTCAGTCATGGGTCACACTACCAGTGTTGTCAGGTATTTGTCCTTAATTGTTGTTGTAATATATTTTCAGTTGTTTTGTTTCCTAATTTAATTCTCACACTCTGTTGTCTGACTGTGACCTGCTAACAGTGTTAAACTTGATGTAAATAAATGATGCCCTAGAAAGGGACTGCGCTCTGCCTGTTGTCTCACAAGGTTTGCAAGTTGTGTTCTGTTTTAAATAAAGGTTGCAATATTTTACTGGCAAACTAGCCTTGAAATTGGAGTGTCTCTCTCTTGATTTTAATTGACAGGGAATATAAGCAGGCCACATAAAACATGTCTGTAAGGTGGAGAGGGGACCCTAGCGTGCATTCCTTTGGGTGCTGTCTTTAGAGTGTCCTCTTTGGGATGAGTCCTCACCGTGTGATAAACTCTCTTTACACGAGGTGTCATCTGGGGTCCAGACCACGGTGCATAAGGTAGGCTGTGTGTGTGTCTCCAACCTGAGGTGACCAAAAAGAAGTTGATTCTCTCAGAATCCACGCGGGCGAGAACTCCAAATGTGTTCTAAAAATGTCAAGTAGCATTGATAGATGAAATACAGATCCTTAAAAGGAAGCATTCTCTTGTTTTATCTTTTCTTAATTTTTAAAAATTACCTTTTTATGAATACACAAACACTTGTGGGATATACTGTGATCTTTCAATACATGTGTACAGTGTGTACTAATCAAACCAAGGTATTCAAAATATTCATGACCTTACACATTTGGTATCTCTGTGGTGGGAGCCTTCAAAATTCTATCTTCCAGCTAAGATTTCTTCTTTTTCTTCTATTTTGCAGCATTCAGTAAAGTATTAACTGTAGTGACTGTGCTGAGCAAAAGAACACTAGGATGCCAGGCATTCGATAGTTCACATACCTCTTCCTCTTCCTACCCTCTAGTTTCCCCTACTTTCTGCTTCTCTGACATGGGCTTATTTCCATACCACATGTGAATGGACTACGCAGGGCGTCTGTACCTGACTTTAGGTTCGTTTGCTACACTTGATAGGATTTCACTGTTTGATACTTGAGTAGTATTTGTGTGTGTGTGTGTGTGTGTGTGTGTGTGTGTGTGTGTTTCACTTGCTGGGGGAAACTTACACGTTGACCCTATCTCCTAGGCACTGTGAATTGTGCTATAATAAATATGAGAGGACAGCTGTCTCTTCGGCATACTGATTTCACTTTCTTTGAATATACACCTAGTCATGAGATTGGTGTATCATAAGGTAGTTTAAGTATGTGAATATTTCTCAGCATTTCCAAAGGTATTCTTTGGAATTTACATCTGATTATTATAATGTATTTAAAACAGTCCTGCCGAGTGCATTTTATTTTATAATTTAACTTGAAAATTTTAGGCAGATATATAAAATAATATATATGGGATACATGCAATATCTACATCTGGTATACATTGTTTAAATCAGGCTACTTTATATCATCATTTCGTTATGGTGAAAACATTCAACATCCTTTCTGCTCACTTGTTGAAATATACGTGGTTGTCTTTCGTTACTTACTGTGCAGTAGTAGGCCAGAACTTTGCACTGCCGTCTTACCGTAGTGCATTAGTCAGCCTCTCCTATCTTTCCTCCCCCTTGCCTCCCCAGCCTCTGATAATCATCATCCTACTCTTCTATAAGAGCAGCTATTTTAGATTTCTACATAGGAGTGAGCCCAGGGTAGCACTTGTTTTTCCTATGCTCTTAAAGAGTTCCATCCATGTTACCCCATACGTCCTTTATTATGCTTTTTTCTTTTAGACTGTGTCTGCCTGTGTAGCTCAGGCTGGCCTTGAACTCTGTGGGGCCTAGTTTTGTCATGCTTTTCTACATCTATTGAATGATCATGGTTTTTGGCCTTTGCTCTGTGAAGTGATACATCACATTTATTGATTTGCAGATATTGAACCATCCTTGCTTATGTAGGATGAATCACACTTGACTGTAGTGAATGATCTTTTTAATATTCTGTTGAACTTTGTTTCTTAGTATTTTTTAAGAATTTTTACATTTATGTTCATTAGAGGTATTAGCCCATAGTTTTCTTTTAAAAAATGTTTTAAAAATCTTTATTTGGTGCAGGGTCTCATCTTGGACTTATGGTGATCCTCCTGTCTCAGCCTCCCTGGGCACTGGGATTACAGGTATGCATCACTACTCCTGGTTTTGGTGGCCAGCTTGGCGCGGGGTTGGCATGGCGTGCAGGGCTGATTGAACCCAGGTCCTTGTGTTTGCCATGCAGGCACTTAAAGCACCAAGCTATCTCCCCAGCCCATAGTTTTCTTTTTTTTGTATCTTTTCCTAGTTTTAGTACTAAAGTGATGCTAGCCTTGTTAAAATGAGCCTTATACAGTTAAGTTTCAATATTTTGGAACAGTCTGAGTAGAATCTGTATTCTTTAACTGGTAGAATTCACCATGAATCCAGGTCCTTGGCTTTTCTTCAATGGGCAGTTTTTATTGCTGATTGTCTTAGTTCTTTTCTCGTTTGCTGAGACGAAATACCCAACACCCAAAGTTAAAGACAAAAGATTTATTTGACTCACAGTTTGTAGAGGTTTCAGTTCATAGTGGGCTGGCTCCAGGGCAGGTTGGTGTGACAGAAGGCAGCGAACAACCAGGGACCACAGACCCTCTTCTGTCTGAGCCAAGCTACCCATGTTTAGAGTGGACAACACTTACATCCAGGGGTGTGGGGGGCTACCTTTAGTCCTACCTGGAATTGTGCCAGGCCAGTCAGTGGACTAATTTAGTAATCACTCTTATTCTAGCATCAAACTCTAGATCCAGCCACCTCTGAGAAAACTTCGCTTATGATTGCATGAGGCTTTGGGAGGACATCTAAGCAAGCCATAGTACTATTAATTTTATAAATCTGTTCAGATTTTGTTTCCTCAACTGTGTGGTGGTGCACACCTGTAATCCCAGCGCAGGCACTTGTGCCACAGAGCTATCTTCCCAGCCCCTTAAGTTTCCCTTTAATTTCTTAATTGAGCCATCTATTGATCCAGAACATGTTGCTCAGTTTCTGTGTATGTGTAGTTTCCAAAGTCCCCATCCCACATTGATTTCTAGACATCGTGATCAGAAAAATTGCTACAGCCAGATGTGGTGGCACAGGTCTGTAATCACAGCACTCAGGAGGATGAGACAGGAGGATCCCCATCAATTCAAACCCAGCCTGAATTACAGAACAAAATTTTATCTTTAAAAATAAAAATTAAAGAAAAATTGAGGCTGGGGAAATAGGTCAGTGGTCTAAGCACCTATCTGGCAAGGTCAAGGCCGTGTGGGCCCCAGAAGTGGGTGTAGTGACACACACCTGTAGTCCCAGTGCTGGGTAGGCTGAGGCAGGAGGATCAGTACAAGTCCACGCTGCATAGCAAGACCCTGTACTAAATAAATAAACAAATAAATGGAAAAATTACTTGGTATAATTTTTAGTCTTCTTGTTAGGACTTGTTTTGTGGTCTAATATATGATATGTCCTAGAGAATGTCCCATGGGTAGTCAAAAAGTATGGGTTCTACAGCTACTGCCTAGACTGTATGTAAATGGTTATGTAATTTGATCTAGAGGACAGTTTAAATATAGTGTTTTCCTGTTGATTTTCTTTTTTTTTTTTTAATTATTTATTTATTTATTTGTTTGCTTGTTGTGTTTGTTTATTTATTTACTTATTTTGTGGCTGGCTCAGCCTGCCCTGGTGGTGGCGCTGGCGCAGCGTGTGGTGCCGGGGATCGAACCGCAGTCCCTGCAGTTGCCTGAGCCTTCCTAAGCAGGCACTTTAGACCACTGAACCATCTCTCTGGCCCTCCTGTTGATTTTCTTTTCTGGTCTGTCTGTTGCTCTAAGTGGTGGTTGGAATCCCCTACTATTTTTGTATTGCAGTAAATTTCTCCCTTTGGATCTGTTGATGTTTGTTTTATACAACTGAGGTGTTCTAGTGCTGTATACATACATACTTAAAATTGTTACTGGGGCCCGGGAGATAGCTCAGCAGCATAAGCGCTTGCCTGGCAAGCATAAGGTCCCAAGTTCAATCCCTAGTACCACCAAAAAATTAAAAAAAAAAAAATTATTACTTCCTCTTGAATTGACCCTTTATTGTTGTATAATGACCTTTGTCTCTTTGTATGATTATATATATATATATATTTGTGTGTGTGTGTATATATATATTCTATACACACGCGCACTCCTCTTGTTTCCATTTGCATGGGTTATCTTTTTTCCATTCCTTCACCTTCAGTCTACATCTGTCCTTGCTACTAGACTTAGCCAGAGGCCTGAATCTGGACTTCAGCTGTCTGGCTTTGTTCATCTACCCACCACCAAGAGTAAGATAAAAAAAAAAAA
The DNA here is from genome assembly GCA_004027915.1 of Capromys pilorides. Classification (NCBI taxonomy): domain Eukaryota; kingdom Metazoa; phylum Chordata; class Mammalia; order Rodentia; family Capromyidae; genus Capromys; species Capromys pilorides. Next base: position 5,053 of record PVKN010030543.1, read on the forward strand.
AAAAAAAAAAAAAAAAAAAAAAAAAAAAAAAAAACATGCAAAAGGAAAAAATGAGTTTATTCACAAGCTAGCCAAAAAATGGGGCAGTAGCTAGCCACCCCCTCTAACACACAGAAGCACTCTAACTTACAGGAAGGATAAGGTAAACAGGGAGTGTAGGTTTGGCCAGGCCTTGGCCCACCAGCTGGCTCAAGAATGTGGAAAGTCTGGTTCTATTGAAAGTTCTTTGGCTCCAGGGTGGAAGGTTGTAATTGTTACTGTGAGTGAAAGGACACTGGACATAAAGTTTAGCAATATGCTTAATTTTTAAAGCTCTTCAGTTTTATTTTTAACAGTGAAATGAGTCTTGAGGCTATTAGATTTTCTTTTTTAATTTATACAGCCAGTGTCTTTTAATTGGAAAATTTAGTCCATTTACATTCATGGTAATTATTATTAGCTAAGGACTTACTACTGCCATTTTGTTAGTGCTTCGTTTAATGGGAGACGTCGTTTTCTAGATTACGTCTTGATTTTTGGAAGTGAACACAGCGTCTTCTGGAACGCGGGTTGTTGTCCATAAGGCGGCGATGTCTGTGCACATCGTGTGTTTCAATAGGAGGGGACTGTGAAGGGAAATTTAATTCTCTCAAAATCCACTCTGAGGCAGACTCCAAAGAAGTTCAAAAACTGTTTTCAGCCAAAATGTTAATAAATCATAGGCCTTAAAAAGGGAAGATTATATTCTTTTTGTTTGATTTTATATTTTAAAAATTTTAATGTTATTGCTTTTTAATGAATTAATTAGGTATTATTATATAAGTGATAGACATAGGCCAATTAGAATGGCTTTTAAGCATAGTTCATACACTTCTTCATATTCCCTTTTAGGTCCTCTTCTCCCATCCATTCTCAGTTGAGTTTAAGAAGTATTGTTTTTAGAATATTCCAGAAAAAAAAAAAAAAAACCTTCCTATTGTGATCTTTTCCCTCTTTGTAGTATCATGTTTGTAGTGTCATGTTATCTACACCTGATCTTTCGCTAAGGAAATTCTAGAAACAAGGACATCAAAGTATAAAAGTGGGGGCTGGCAAGATAGCTCAGCAGACTAAGTGCTTGCTTAGGCAGGTGCAGGGACTGGGGTTTGATTCTGGCCCCACATGTAGCACTCCCTCCTCCCCGAAGGGGTGCACTGAGCTGACCACCAAGACTGAATGTGATGACTCACGCCTGTAATCTCAGTGTTGGGGTGGCACACACCTGCAATCTCAGTGCTGGGGAAGCTGAAACAGGAGGATCCCTATGAGTCTGAGCTGCATAATAAGACTCTATACCAAATATAAAAAAAAAGTACAGAAGCTGGAGTCAAACTTCCTGGAGTTGAATCTCACTCCACTGACTGGCTAACTTTGTAACTTGGAGCAAGAAATTTTAACAGATTTATTCCTCTTTATTAAGCCTCATGATATTGTTTTATAACATGTATTCCTAAAACCCTTGGAATTTTCTAAGCATAGGGGTGAAAAGAGCATCATTTGTTATTCACTGTCCCTTTTCACTCCTAGCAAAGTTTGTACTGAAGAGTTGGCTCTTAAAGAATGGGTGATGAGTACAAGAGGGGCAGCCACATACGTGACTAGAACTTTGGAACTTTACACCCACGCCCTTCATTTTCATCCCCATGCTTGGCAGGGAAGAGGTGCTGGAGACTGATTTGCTCATCAGAGGCCAACTGTGTACACATGAAAGCCTCCATAAAACTTTAACAAATGGGTTTCAGGGAGCTTCCAGGTTGATGACTTCATGGAGATACTGGGAGGGCGGAGCCTAGAAGGCATGGAAGATCGGCCGTTGTGGGTTCTGGGGACTTGGGACTACTTGTAGAGATTCTAAGTTCTTATTCTGAGCAAAGAATTGGACAAAAGCAAAAAGGGTGGCAAGGTTTTACATTTATTGAAGGTAGGAAAAGAAATATCCACTGCAGAGAGAGAGTGGGCTAATTAAAGAAGGAAAAGAAGCACACTATAGGGTGATTGGGCAGCTGTGAAAACAAGCTCTTAGTGGCAGTCATCTTTTGCATCTCCCACTACTCAGGTGACAGGAGGGTCCAGCCCATCCTAGCTAAAACCTGCTCGAGTTCTCAGGAGAACTGAAGACCATCCTCTGGTCCCAGGTGCAGAACTTTTGGAACTGATTTTCTGTTCATGTACTGAATCTACCTCATTGACAGAGGCTGCCCACTTGGCTGCCCACTTGCTCAGCTAGTCTCCCATGCCCAAACCTCCTGCCTCAGTACCACTGCTCTACCCAGAGCTTTCTGCTGCATACAGCTCTTGTATCAGCTGTTCTGAGTTGCATTCTTTTTTTTTTTTTAATAGCCAGCTCAGTCTGCCCTGAGGGTAGGGCTGGTGCAGCATGTGGTGCCAGGGATCAAACCATGGTCCCAGCAGTTGCCTAAGTTTGCCTAAGCAGGTGCTTTAGACTGCTGAACCATCTCACTGGCCCCGTCTGAGTTGGATTCTTTTTTTTTTTGTGGGACCGGGGTTCAAACTCACGACCTTGCATTTGCCAGGCAGGTACTTGTACCATGGAGCTATCTCCCCGACCCCCTGAATTGCGTTCTTTATAATAGGCTACCAGTAGCGTTCTAGTTCTGTGCCACTTATCCAACCTGCAAGGGGCCATGGATAGAGCTTGTGTTTCTGCAAACATTGAAGAATGAAGTCACCAACCAAAAGAGAAAATTAGGAGAGCTTTTTTTGCAAATAAGAATAGCTTTGGGATTGGGGGTGGGGCGAGTTCCCGAGTGTGTGGCCATGTGGCTCCTTGGTCCAGAGCTAATTATAGATAAGCAGATCACAGGAATTACTCCATTATTCAGTGGCCACCTACCATAGGTGGCTCTGGATTTAAAATGACTCAGTTGGAATCAGGCTTTCTACCCTGGTTCTTCAACATGTAGGGTTTAAAGGAAACTGGGAAGCTGGGGAAATAGCTCAGTGGCTTAAGTGCCTGCCTGGCAAGTGCAAAGTCCTGAGTTCAATCCCAGGTATCTAAATAAATAAATAAATAATAATAAAAGGAAACTTGGATTTTCCAGGGAAGAAATGGTTATTTTGCACTTTAAATCCCTTAAAATTTAGGAGCTTAGTAGGAAGTGGTGTAAACGCCCTCAAAGGAAGCACTCGTTCATCCTTGGTCCAGAGTCCTAGTTCATTGTCTAATGCTTGTCAATATGGCTGATCACCCAACTCTGTCTCAGACCCTTCCCCTAGCTTGCTGCCTTACTTGTAAGCTAACTAGAGAGACTACTTTCTACAGTGGGAACCCTTGATTTTATAGCCAACTCGGACAGCTTGGGTAACCTGGGGACATATCGTTTGCAGTTGGCTCTGAAGTGAGCCCTTGACCTCAGCTGACCTCAGGGAGCTGGGGTTGAGAAGGCAACTGCAGGGCAGGTGTCTACCAGGAATTAGAGACCAGCTTGGTATGGAAAGCCCACACTGTCTGGTATATGTAAAGTTTTTTTTTTTTTTTTTTTTTTTTTTAAATACCTAAAGCTGTGAGTCCTGACCACTTTTAAGATTAGGTCATTCAATCCTCCTGGCAACCCTTTGAGGTACGTAGTTATACCTATTCCAATGGAAGCTGAAGTCAAAATGGATTAAGTAGCTCTCCTGGTGTCTCACAGAGTAAGTGGTGGAAACACAACTCTAGTCCAGACACGCTGGCTTGAGAATGTGTCTAGAACCACTGTGTTCTGCTACTTGTTTTTGTTCCTGAGGTGGAAGTTCAGACCTGTATTTATGACACCAAACATTGCTGGTCAGTGCTTAAAGGAAGTGTTTTGTGTATCTGAGACATCGTAACAGACTATACCTTCTAAAATATGTACTTAGTGTTTTCTGCTGACTGTGTATTAGGGTTGGACACCGGCTGGATGCTCTTCAACAGGTGTTCTGTCTAGACTGGAGGGTGGTGAGCCAGCAGCTAAAAGGGCCCCATTAGATTGCAGTGAGACCAATTTTACTCAGGTACCATGAGTGGCATGAAAACTACAGTCCTTTTATGATCTTGTGTGTGTATTTAAGATGATGCTTGGCCTAGGTGCTTCCTAACCTTGAGGCAGTTACTTGAATACTTTAATATAATGAAGTGGTAAATGGGGGAGACAGAAAGGATCCAATTTATTTATTTATTCAATGAATTTTCAGTTATTATTATTATTTTTTATATATTTAGTATAGGGTCTCACTGCACAGATCAGACTCGTAATGGTCCTCCTGTTTTCAGCCTCCCAAGTGCTGGGATTATAGGCCTGTGCCACCAGGCCCAGTCTCAGTTGCCATCTCAGCGTGCCCAAGGGGTGGGGCAGGCATGGCACACAGGGAATTGAACCTGGTTCCTGCTTATCTGCTAAGCAAGAGCTTTACCACTGAGCTATCTGGCTGGCCCCATGATCCAATTTAGAAGGGCTAAAGCTGAGGGGGTTGGGCCAGGGATATAGCTTGGGGGCACAAGTACCTGCCTGGCAACACAAGGCCCGGAGTTTGAATCCCAGTATAAAAAAAAATAAAAGGTCAGAGGGTTGAAGAGGGCATTAAACGAGAGCACGTGAGCTGATAACCCAAGACAGCGTGTTATTCAGAGGTGCAGGTGAAGAGAAGAACCAAACATGGGAAAAAATAGGTGGGAAGGCTCAACCACACATTGCCATTTAATTCTCAAAAATAATTTTTCCTGTTAAAGCTGAGAGTACTGGAGTGAATGTTTTCCTATGTAAGAGCACTGTGCCTTAGAAACCTCTTCAGTAAAATCTTGTAACCCAGCACAGCTAACACGGTCTGAAAGCAAATCTCAGCCGCGCTCCGCCAGCTCTGTGGTGTCAGCACCCTCCCGTGTCTCTGCCGGTCCCCCTCAAGATCACCTAGTATTTGAAGTTTTGCTAAGTGAGCACAGCTACTAGACTGCAGTAAGAAAACAGGCTGAATATGTTTTAAAAATAAAAAATTTTAATCTTTACAAATGACAGTCACTTATGTCAAGGCCCCTAATTATATATATATATATATATATATATATATATATATATATATATATTTGATCTGCAGAGCAAAATAACACATGATTTTAAAGTATCTTCTGGGCTGGGGATGTAGCTCAGTGGCACAGTGCCTGCCTGGCGAGAGTGAGGCCTCCAGTTTGATTCCATATATATATATATATATTAAAAAAAAAAAAAAAAAAAGATTCCCAATAAACACCCCCCTAAAATACCTTCCTCTGTGCACTTTTCCCTTCAGCCTAATACTCGGCTGACCGGCTCACGAACAGAAGCTGCTCAGCTTTCTGAGAGTAAGAACTCGCGAACCAGCCCCCTTAGCTGCAAACTCGTTATCCCCCCTCCACAGGGCCGCAGGCTGCTTTCTTCTCTCTCCTCTAAACCAAGACTCCTGCAGCCTGGGGGAAGCGAGTGGGGCACGAAACTCAAGCCAGCCACTGGCCCTTCAGCATCGCAGGGCTGAGCAAGCCTTGGGAACTTGCCGGTCTTCCTTCGGCTTTTCCAGCTTCCTGGCCCACGTTTTGGAGCGTGGACCTTTAAGGCACCAAACGATGTTCAGAATTGACTCTGCTTCCGGGGTGAGCCTTCCCTTCTATACACCAGCCGTGCGTCCGCCCCGTGGCCGCCAACTCCTGGCCCGGCAGGTCCCACAGCTGTGGCGGTGGAGCAAGGCGACTTCAGAAGTCTTCACTGAGCCTTCAGGGCAGGAAGTAACTAATTCTCTGAGAAACAGATTTGCATCCCTGGGAAGAAAAGAGTTGTTCCTCCTTGGGAACATACGTCAGCGTCTTGGCCACGTCATCCAGGGCCTCTTCTTTGTACAGGAGCTCCTGGCTTAGGAAAGCGTCGCGTACGCACAGTCTCACGTGGCGGTACTCCAGTGGCAGGAAGGGGACGAAGAAGTCAATCAGGTTTTCCTTCACAAGACGGCTGTGGCCCAAGCCACTCTCTGAAATCAAACCCAAAGTTACATAAACTCTGATGGGCTGAACTCGGCTCAAGTGTTAAGCGAAGGCCTGGGCTAGATCTGCCCTCAGACGCCAGCTCTCACGGGGGCGTCTGCAGCACGTGCCAAGAGCCGCGCGGCTCTTCCCGTGTGGAGGGGAAGAGCACTGTGTGGCGGCGGATGTGCAGTGCAGCAGGGAGGGGCGGGCCTGGCTGCTCCGCGGCTGTGATGGCAGAAAGCAGAGGGGGGATCCTACCCTGGCTGGGGGGCTGAGCCGCCCAGCTGATGGGCTCCGGACACCACTGCCTGTAGCTCTAGGCCAGCGCACACAGTGCTTTCAAAGCATTTTCAGAAAAGCTCAGGCTTTCTTTGGGACTTTTATTTTGCCACCAAAACCTGACCATTAAACATGATTATGAGACACACCGCCCCCCACCCCGGGGGGCTGGAGAGATGGCTCAATAGAATAAGCGCTTGCCTGCGAAACGCAAGGTCCTGAGTTCAATCCCTGGTACCAGAAAAAAAGAGAGCTGTCCCCAGGATCTCAAGTCCCCTGTTCACCTCCTGGCTATGGCTCTCACCAGAGGCTTTCGTTCTGCCTGGCTGGGAGCAGCCACTTACCTGTGGACTCCATAATCTCAGCCTGGAGGTGGGGCTCCAAGTGCTCCATGGTAATCTCTTCCCGGGCCCAGCCAGCCTTAAGCAAGTTCAGGACTGCCTCGTTGATGGCCCTGCCTCCAAGGTTACTAAAAGGGACAAGAGATTGTTGGCAGCTGTCTATTTTTATACTTCAGATGGCTACAGAAGCCAGTCATTCCTTGATGCCTGAAAGAATGAAGGCTGAGAGGCGGAGCTCCAGCAGGCCGCATCACAGCCCAGAGAAGGCGCTGCCTGCTCTCCACCCCTCCTCCCTTCCAACACTTAGAACACCGTGTTCAGGGAGCACAAGGTTCGTTCCCTGGAGTTCTGCACCATAACGAGGCCCATATGTGTATGACATTTCGGGACCATGTGGCAAGTACTAATGGAGAAGCATCTAAGGTCTAGGCAAACAGTGTCAGCTGGAGGTGGCCTCTGAGCAGATCCATGCTGAGCAGGGACCATCAGACCTGAGGAGGTAAGGCTGTGTGGCCCAGGCCAGTGCACCACAGGCCACGGGGCCAAGGGCAGAGGAGCGCCGCAGGAGAGGCCAAGCCTGCGGGAGGAGGCCTCACGCACCACACGCATGGGGTTAGCTTCCGGGCCACGGAGTTCAACTGAAAAGGTGTCAGCGTGGGCTTGCGACCTAATCAGTTGTGGCCTACGACAGTCATTCCGGGGCTACAGAGGCTGAGAGGCATGGAATGGCTACAGAGAGCTAATCCCGAGCACTGGTCAACAGTCCGTGTTCAGAGGTGCTACACAGAAGGAGTAAGAGTTTAGGAAACACCACAGACGGGATGCTGCCACTGACGAACAAGGGAAGCGAGAAAAAGGAGGCCAAAAAGGCACGCGAAGGGCTGGCCCAGTAGCTCAGCAGATTAAAGTACCTGCAAATGTAGGGGCTAGGGTGGGGCTGGGCAGTTGATCCCTGGGCCTACCATGTGGGGGCCCCTCTCCAGGGGCGCGCTGAGACCGCAAGTGAGACTAGGTATGGTGATGCGTGCCTGCAATCCCGCCTCTTGGG
>PVKN010030544.1:0-12708 GCA_004027915.1 Capromys pilorides
AAAATAAACTCCCCTACTCAACAGCAAGTTCTTGCTGAATAACATAGCACACATGTTGGGGCATAATTGTAAGTCAAGGAGTAGAGAATTGGCAATGATCATTAAACCTAATGTAGGCTATTCTAAGAAGCAAATATGTTCCTTATAGAAAAGTGTTGGTGGCGGTTGAAATCTAAAATGTCCCCCTCCAAAGTCTCACATGCAGAAGTAGGGCCTAGTTAAAGGCAGATGATTAGAGTAGGATGTGGAAGGATCCATTCTTGTCTCCGGCCCCTTCCTCCTCCTCTGCTCACTGGCTGCCACCTGGTGATCACTATTCCTCTGCCCTGCCACTCTGCCACAGAATTTCTGCCTTGGAGCCAGGTGACCATGGGCTGAAAGCACTGGACCATGAGCCCAAATCTCTCTACCTTTAAGTTGAGGATCTTGGGTTCAGGTGACAGGAAAGTCACTAGTTCAGGAGATTATTACCAGGAGTGGGGTCACAGACTGTACCTGACTGTGTTTTAGGAACTTATTTGCAAGAGAAGTCTGGAGAGACTAACTAGAAAAGTCTTAAGATGCTATAAGCCAAGCTGAGGGCCAGCCAAATAGCGCAGCAGATTAAAGCACCTACAAGCAGGCTCAGGGGCCAGGGCTTCGATCCCCAGGCCTGCTGTGCCAGCCCCACCCCCAGAACATGCTGAGATGGCAACTGAGACTGGGCATGGTGACACATGCCTGTAATCCCAGCTCTTGGGAGGCTGTAAACAGGCGGATCACTATGAGTATGATCTAGTAGTAAGACCCTGAACACCCTGTAGACCCTACCCCCCCCCAAAAAAAAAACCCCACCAAATCAATCTAGAAGCCAAGTTGAATTGGTGATACAGTTGGAGGTCTACCAGAACACTGGTAGGAATGTGTGCAGTAAAGGCTAGGCTCAGGAGGTCTTGCCTGGGAACAGGGACTTTTGTTGGCAGGTAGAACAGAGACCATGCAACTGAGATTAAGGATGGTGGACTTGTTCAGGCTGTTGCATGAGTACTACTGGCTACTTTCATCCACAATTGCAGTGAGAATCAGGACCAAAATGTGGAGCTTACTAATCCTTTTTTGGGGAGGATGGGCAGGTTTTGGAGACAGGGTCTTACTATATAGTTCAGGCTAGACTTGGGCTTGTTTTGTACCTCAGGATGGTCTTGAACTTACAACAATTCTCCTGCCTCAGTCTCCCAAGTGCTGGGATTATAGGCATGTGCCACCACACTCAGCTTAAAGCTAAACAACCTGAAAATTTTTGTTGGTGGCCAGCAAGGAAATCCTTGTAAATCTGGGGCCACTAACCTCATGTGGTTCCCAAGCACTGGAAATACAGTGACCAAATTGGAGATGTGCTGTAAGTTTAGTACAAAAAAAAATAGAATGCAAAATATCTTATTAGTCATTTTTTACAGCAGTTACACACACTGAAATGATTAATGACTTAGATACATCAGATTAAATAAAATATATTATTCAAATTAATATCACCTGCTTCTTTTTACTTTTCTGATGTGACTGCTCGGGAATTCCTACTGTCACACATAGCTTTCATTACACAGCCCTGTAAGCTGCTCTTGAGGGAGTGAGTGCGGCAAGGCCAGGGAGCACCCATGAGGATGTCTAGGGAGCAGGGCGGCCTTGGGCTCACAGGAGGAACCAAAGGCAGGCAGCCGAGGGCCAGTTCTTCAACCAGGCCCAAACCCATGGTGTCAGAGTTAAGTGATGAAACCAGAAAAGAAATGAGATTTACACAAGTGGAGAGAGCCCTGCCCTTTCAACCTTCCAGACAGACTTTGCTGTTGGTGGCCAGATGGCCTAAACTAGGACAAGCAACCAGTCAGTATGACACACTGAAAAGGCCTGAGGAGCCCACGGCAGCCATGAGCATCCTGGGAAAGCAGTTGCCTGCAAGGGTTTCTGGGTGACAGAACAAGGCTTCAGCCTGGGCCCATCTAGGAGTGGTGGGCCACCAGACGCCTGGGGCTACCCACCAAGAACTTGGTCCCCTTTACCCTTTACCTCAGTGACCACTTCACCTGAGAAGCCACCCCACTGGCTTCAGAATCACCATCCCATTCCAAGAACAAAAGGAAGGAGAGTTCAGGCCCCAAGAAGGATTCTGATTGGCCCAGCTTGGGTCATGTGCCCATTTCTGGACCAATCCCTGTGGCTATCTGGGTCACTGGATAATGTGATTGATGGTGTGTCCAGAAACACAGAGAGAGGAAGTATGAGAAAAGAGCACTTCTCCAAGTTCTCCAAATCAAAACTCCCAGACCCCTGCTGTACCCTTCTAGAGGTTCCTTGGCCCTTACAACCCACACCCTAGTTTGGACGACATGTTCTCCATGCACCGAGGTACACTGACCAAGGGTGTTTTGGGAGCCAGCAGAGCCAGAGACAGACTGCAGGAAGTTAAATCTCAGCGAGCTTCCTGGGTGCCCTGCATGTGTGCCCAGAGGCAGCAAGCTGGAGGGAAGCCTTCTAGGATCAAGTTTCCACACACGTCCTGACCCTCTCCCCTCCACTGCTTTCCATATGATGTGTGTTTTCAGAGATTCCGCCACTTGTTGGGCTCTGAGCAGAACACGGGGGCCCCAGAGATAGAAAAGTCAGGTTTCCTGTCTGCAGGAGGCCACCACCAGAGGGCAGAGAGTCGAAAACAGAAACGGGCAACAGGGGGCCATCTGTCAGTGGGGGGAGTTCCGGGCCCTGCTCCTGCAGTGCTGCTCCACCTGGCACCTGCTTTGGGGACCTACGGTGGCAGCCCCAGAGCCCCAGAGGTGAGCTGCAGCCTCCCTCTCCAGGACTTCCAGATCAAAGGCCCCCAGGAGCAGTGGGAACCAGGGGAGTTACCCCAGCGCAGCGCTCCAGATGTTCTCTTTCTGTCTCTTCTGGCCTGCTTCCTCCAACACTGTCTGTCCTTGTCACAGGCCCTACTGAGGGTGGGGGTGGACTCCCATGAAGAGGCCAGGTATAACATATGCTGGCACCTTGGGGAGGTAGAGAGGAAATGGTCCATCATCCCTGCCCTTGATAAAGTACCAAAGGTGACAATCCACAGAAAGATGCCACAGCACAGAGCAGCCAAGGCTTCCAGGGAGGATCCAGGGTCAGGCTTTCTCAATCCCTCGCACCTGCACCCCAAGTCCTCAGTGACACCCCAGTGCAGCTCCCTGGCCGGGGCCATACCATCCTGCTCTTTCCTAAACCTGACAGGGAACAGGTGCAGTACGTGCAGAAAGCCATTTCTCTTCCTCTCCGCGCTAATTGCTTTCCATAGCCTGGCCGGTCCCTCCTGCGGCCCCACCCCCTCCCCTCCCCTTCTCCTTTCTCCACCTCCCAAGGACAAGGAGGCCAAGATACAGGCCCCCTGGGCCCAGCTTGTCTCTCTCTGAAGGAGCTTCTGAAATGTAATCCCGGTAATAGTGACAGTTGGACCATGGCTGGCACAGCCCCCGGTGGGGAAGGACAGCTCCCCACAGCTGCCAGGGACCTTGGGCCAGGCGGGCTGACAGCAGCAGGCACGGACGCCTCACTCCTGCGTGCTGCCCTGCCCCTTGGTATCATTTCTTCACTCAGTGGCTCGGTCCTTGCCGTCAAGATGCCACCCCCTCTGTGATTTCAGACCCCTGATGACAGGCAGGACACCAAGTGACATGCAGCCAGAGAGCTGTGAGTGAATGCGTCACTAGGAGTCCCTTCCTGGCTGGGACAATGGAAAGCCAGCTGGGAACGTCGAGATTCCCCTCCAGAAACGACAGCCACAATATGACACTGGCCTCACAGCCTGGGTCCTGGCTCTGGAATCACTGTGCTGAGCAGAGGACCCCAACGCCCCAGATCATGCGACGTGAGATACCAACCTTGGTTGGCTGAAGCTGAGGTTCAGAGCTGGCTTGTCCCCAGATACTCTATGCCGCTGACTGACCCACTTGGGCTTAATCCCACATCCTCTTCTCTCCTGTCCCTGCCTGGTCCCCAGAAGTTCAGGGTGGCCACGCCCACTGATGGATGCTAACGGCATCTGCAGCATCCGGAGGGCACACAGAGCCTGAGGACAACCTGGAACACCCAAGGGCAGGCTCGGAGAGTGGCCCTCCTGCACTTGAGCGGCTGACGAACAGGAGCTGCTTTCTACCCCAGCACAACAGCATGTACCTATGATATCAGCCCTCAGGAGGCTAAGACAGGAGGATCGGGAGTTCAAGCCCAGCCTGGACAATGTGGCAAGACCCTATTTCAAATAAAAAAGGGCTGGGGATATAGCTTGGTACAGAGACTCAATGTCCAGAGTCACAAAAAAGGAAGAAGCACAATGAACCTGTTTCTGAGCCACTGGCTGCTCCAGGTGTCACATTCCCCATCGCAGCACTGGTAGCCGAGGGGAAGGCCCAGGACACGGCATCATGAGTGACACCACCTCAGAGAGCCTCAGGGGATGCCACTGCCCCACCTAGGCTCACAGCCCAGAGAATGTTTGCCCAGAGAGGATCACAGACTGACCCGAGGACCACAGCTGGGCCACAGGCCCCAGAGTCCCTCTGCATGCCTGCCTCCCGGGTCAGGATGGGAGTCAAGGCTTTCGGTACTGAAGACACTTTGGAGAGATGAGACTCAGACCAACCAGAGCCTTTGTCTCAGCCCACAGCCTCTTCTGCACAGGGCCTCGTGAGCTACTCCAGAGAAAAAAAAACAGAAGACACCAGGTTGGGGCCCTGCTCGGGGAGCTCCTCAGCCAGCAAAGACCCGAAGATAGCGTAGCATCATTGAGCCACTCCAGGCAAGGGGTCCAAGTGGCACGTGGCGTGACACAGGTGCTGCAGGGGCCGGTCCTCTCTCCCTTTTCCTAGCTTTGTCTACTCTTGCCAGCTCCCAGGGAAGTGGCCCTCCCTGCCCTTGAGTTCTAAGCTTGTCCTTTATTCTGCTCAGAGCTCAGTGCCACCCCAGCTGCCCCCTCCTTCGGTGGTACCCACTGCAAGGAGTAGCTGCCAAGGACATCGGCCAGCACCTCTCTCAGGCCTCCCGGGGCCCGCAGTCCCCTTTCTGTCATCCCAGACCCTGGGCAAAGCTGACCTCTACTCAGACCTTGACACTCAGCTGAGGAGTCATCCCCTCCAAGAAGCCATACCTGTCCTGCCCCCCTCCTCAAAGCTAACCCACAACTAAGCCAGGTGGCCCTTACCGGTGCCAGCACCCTGTGCAGGGCACCTGTTCCCTGCCACCCCTTGGGGTTTCTCTGCCTGTCTGTGAGCCTCTGCTTAGAGCTTGAGAATGATAAATAAAGAATAGACAAAGAATGGCTGTGAGATTCCAGGCATGAGAAGAAAAGTGGGGCATGGAAAGTGTGTGTGTGTGTGTGTGTGTGTGTGTGTGTGTGTGTGTGTGTATCTAAGAGAATGCGTCACTTCATCCCTTTAATCACACTGCACAAGTGCATCTCCCACACCTCTCTTTGTCCTTTATGCTTGTGGCAACCCTGATATTCTGCGCAGTTGCCAAACCCTCCACATACCATGTCTTCCACTTTGAGGTTCATAAACTCTAGTCCTCACTTATAAGTGCAGGACCAAAGCACTCCCAACCTCCTGGAAGCCAGGAGAGGAGAGGTCCCTCCCATCAACCCTGACTAAGAAGGCCTTCATGGATTGTGGGTGCTTGCCATGGGCCATGAATTCTGGGGGCAGCTTCCTGGTTAGCTGTCCAGCCCCCGACCCTCCTGTGCAAGAATTCTCGCCTTGGGCACCTCTTTCCCCTGCACCAGGTTCTATTCCAACCTCTCAGGGTCCTTGTATCTTTGGCTACAGGTCTCTGTGTCCATCTCACTCAGTAGGTTGCAAGCCCCTTTATATCAGGTTCAAGTTCTCTCTTGTCTCCAAAGTTTGATAGATCAGTGGAGAATGGATGCATGCATGGATACACGGATGCATGGATGGATGGATGGATGCATGGATGAATGGTTGCATGGATGGATGCATGGATGAATGGATACATGGATGGGTGGATGCATGCATGCATGGATACATGTGTGCATGGATGCATGGATGGATGGATATGTGGATGGATGCATGGATGCATACATGGATGCACGGATGGATATACTTGGATGAATGGATGCATGGATTGATATACATGGATAAATGGATGCATGGATGCATGCATGCATGGATGCATGGATGGATGAATATGTGGATGGATGAATGGATGCGTGGATAAATTCATGGATGCGTGGATGGATACATGGATGGATGGATGAATGCATGCATGGATGTATGCATGGATGGATGGGTGGATGGTTGCATGGATGCATGCATGGATGCATGGGTGGATGCATGGATGGATAGACGAATGCATGCATGGATGGATGGATGCATGCATGCATGGATACATGGGTGAATGGATGTGTGGATGGATGCATGGATGCATGCATGGATGCATGCATGGATGTATGGTGGATGGATGCATGGGTGGATGGATGGATATACATGGATGAATGGATGCATGGATGGATGCATGGATGGATGTACATGGATGAGTGGATGCATGGATGGATGGATGGATGGATGGATGGATGGATGGATGGATGGATGGAATGGGGGGAATGGAATCTGACAAGGAGACACGTGGTGATAATAGTTGTCATTTTTGAGCTCTTACAGCATGCAAAGTGCTGGGCTAAGCCCTCGCTGCATCTGTTTTGCTCATTTATTCTTGTAACAGGCCTGAGTGAAGTTATCGACAGCAAGTTCACGATCAGAGGACAGGAAGCCAGAGGCTGAAACTTTGCTCAACAACGATGTCATTCAGCCAGGAAGTGTCCCTGGGGAAGTTCAAAGCTGAGCAGCAGTGTGAGAGACCCTGAGTTTCACACTCTTAACTGCTGTCCCCCCTGCTGAGGGACATGATGCCCTTTCTCAGGGATAACAGCAGAGCTGGGATACTGTGACACAGGTTCATGTGACTTTCTGGTTCTCTGGTTTCTGCCCAGGAAGCTTTAACCACAGAATCACTTTCTTGGCCTCTCTTCTGCCCCATGCCCCTGCCCAGCCCCTGCGCTTCACGCTGTTCTATAGGGGCACATATTATGCCCTGTTTTGTTTTGTTTCTTTTTACCAATGGGGCCACCTTCAACTCCCTGGCATTTAGTGATTTTGTGTACCAAGAACCAGTGAAGTGACAATGTTAAACCCTGCCCACTGGTCGGCCCCCTACAGGGACACCTGCTGGGCTCCCTTTCAGATCACCACTAGACAGCCTTTTCTTTTTCCTGCCTGTCTGCCTTTAAGCCAACAGCCATAAAAACAGTCTCAGTGATCTTGCCGAGCTGGGCAGCAGGAGACCACTCAGCATACCGCAGAGGAGGCCTGATTACTGGCTTTTCCCCTGCCCGGAGTACAGCCGGTGGTCTAAGCGCTGTCACCCTCTGTAAGAGCTCCAGGCTCCTGACAGACCCAGAGCCACTCATACCAGAGCCCCAATGCCCCACGGCTGACCACACAGAGTACATGGACACGCTTAGTGGCCTGGTCAGTAGTCAGGACTGGCTTCTTGGTGAAGAGGGATTCGAAGTGAAGTTGAAATGGAGGTGAAGACCATGAGGAAAGCTGAGTGGAGAAAAAGTGGAAAAAAGGGGGTTTACTAGATGCAGGAGATGGAGGTGGGAAGAAGCGGCAGATAGAACAAGTAGGGTCCAGCAGGTTCGTGGAAGAGAGGAGAAGCCCCCAAGAGGAGCGACAGCAGGGATCGCTGGCACCCTGCTGTCACCAGGCAGTGACAGGAGGCTGGACGGCAGGCTGTGCCTCTAGGCTACCCTGGCCTGCCCCAGTGTGGCCTCCTGGCCAGAAAGAAACAGCCCAGACCTGAGGGATGAATGGCCTTGCTAATTGGCCATTTTGTTTTTTATGTATTTTCATTAGCAAGATAAAATAAAACTAATCACATAACTGTCGCTTCCGAAAATAAATGCTCGTTAACCACCTAAGCCGTTCTGGCCACTTAGATGAGTAGCTCTACCTGTGGCCCAAGGTCCTGCGAGCAGCAGGCAGGGGCGACACCTGGGAGACTACACACTTGACCTCAGACCTCAGGCAGCTGGCTCCATAGAGCCCGGCAGAGAGAGGGTCTCTGGATCTTGTCCCCTCCTCCTGCGGAGCCGTTATCCCTATGTCCCCTCCCAATGGCCATTGTGAGGCAAGTGCTCTGGAAAGGGGGTAGTGGGAGGGGAGCCTGGTCTCCATGGTGACCCATCCACCCACCCAACCATCACAGAGCAGGGGGAAGGGCCGAGGAGGTTTGGTTGGTGGGGAAGTGGGGCAAAGAAGTCCGGT
This sequence comes from Capromys pilorides, assembly GCA_004027915.1. Classification (NCBI taxonomy): domain Eukaryota; kingdom Metazoa; phylum Chordata; class Mammalia; order Rodentia; family Capromyidae; genus Capromys; species Capromys pilorides. The sequence goes on from PVKN010030544.1 coordinate 8,352, forward strand.
TACCCAGGCAACTCCCTGAGGTCCTAGCAGGGCTGCTCCCACAAGTAGGGGCTGCTGTTGTCATGGAGACTCCCAGGCAGCTTTGCAAAGGAGGAAGAAGCCTCCCAGGTCCCTTCCCAGCCCCAGGGGCACAGGGCACAGGAGGAGAAGGCACCAGAGGTCCTCCAAACACTGGGGAGGAAAGAATGGCAGCTTGCCAGGGGAAGAAAGTTCCAGAAGGCAACACGATCCCCTGCCCTCCCCTCCCTGTTCTCCACCGGGCAGGGGCTCTCGCCTTGTGGCATGCAGTCCTGCTTTGCAACCTCTTGGCCCTTCTTTCTCAAGGATACTGATCTCAGGCAGAGAGCTTGCCTGAGGAGGGTCACCATGGTGACCAACCAAGCCTTGGTCTCCATGGTGACAGGGCCTCAAAGTTATTTTTATTTATTTATTGGGAATTTCAAAGGACTTTCCACTCCCTTGGCTATGCCCGGCCTTTGGGAGATTGGGGTAGAGCCATCACTCGCTCAATAGCCCAGAAAAGGGACACTGAATGACAGCAGAACCTTGGCAGCGCCTGAAAGGCAGCCAATAAAGCCCTTCTGGGAGGCTGCAGAAGAAGGGCCCTTTCCAGCTTCCCTCCAGTCTGCCAGGTGCCCAAGGAGCTCCCAGGAGCCACTTAGCAGCCGCCATCCGGGTGGTTCCAAGCAGCTCTGGGAGACGGATGGATCGGTGCTCAACGGAAGCCAAGAATGCCCAACGACATTGCAGAAGTACACAGAGCCCGGCAGAATCAAGACAGATGGCTGAGGCTCTTGGAGCAAGGGGAGCACGAGATAAAGAGTTGTGCTTTCCATGAGTACAGACGCGCACGCTGTACAGCCCTCACAGTAAGTGACGAGGGCACAAACACCACTCTGAGCTTTGCAGAGGCCATAGCAAAGAAGTAAACAAGACTTATCCAGTCCAGGCCAGGGAGATAGCGCAAGCGGCCTAAGCACTGACTCGGAATGGCTTTGCCAAATAGGGGATTTGTTGTTTGACAGAACAATGCACCATCGGGTAGGGCATCCCCAGGCTGGTGAATCCTGAGCCTCATCAGGGTCACCGTGCATGGGACGTTTCTCCTTTGAGTTATACCATCTCCAGTGTGTCAGATGCATTTTCTCAGTGTGGCTGCCGGCATTCCAGCCATCACATGCAGCTGTGTGTCCAGTAGGGGAAACAGACTCACCTCTTGAATATTGTTTTAAGAAAACCATTCCCAGAACCCCCCAGTGGAGATCCCATCGTATGTCCCTGGCTGTGTCTCAGTCACCCGCTCTCTGCTGACTGAGCCCAGAGCAAAGTAAATCCAAGCAGTCAGACTGAACAGCGGCATGGGCAGGGGAAGGGTCCCTGGGACAGAACCGGCCTGGCTGTAGCCAAGGAGGAGGGAAGGGGTAACTGCCTGAGCAAGGCACCCTGGAGAAGCAAACCGAGGAGAGGGCTCCCCTGCTGCAGCTGCTGGTGCACGAAGTGGCCTAGAAGACCCTGATGGGGGAGACACGCAACTGGACACAAAAAGGGGCGAGGCAGAGCCTCTGCCTGGCCCTGCGCACGTGCTGTAGAGCAGAAGGGACACTCAAAGTTCCCTGGGCCACCAGCTCAGGTAGCCTGGCACAGTCCCCTGAGGAGTCCCAGGGTCAGTGGCTCCAGAGGCAAAGCACAGAGGCACTAAGGAGTTAAATACATGGGAAGGGTAAAGGAATCCCAGGGCAGTGTCCCCTGCTCCTGTGGTGGTGCGTGCCTGTAACCCCAGCACTCTAGAAGGCTGAGGCAGTAGGCTCACAAGTTCAAGCCCAGCCTGAGCAATTTAGCAAGATCGTATCTGAAATTTTAAAAATGGTTTGGGGATGTAGCTTGACACAAGGGTCCTGGGGTCAACCCTGGTATCCACCACCCCCAACATACACACACATATGCACAAAGTGACCTGTTCTGCTGGGACGCTGAGCCCCTTGCTCATGTGCTGTGACACGGGCCCAGCCCCATCCCTAAATGTGCCAGCTCTCCATAAAGAGGTACTAAATAAATGAATGAATCCCATAGAGCCTGGGGCTAACAGGGAGCTGGGGTTGGACCTCCATCAGCAGATGAGGGAGACTTCGGGAGGCAGCCTCAAGCCCACCCCACACTTGAGCTTTCCAAGGGAATAGGGGTCCCTCCCAGGAGCTCCCTGCAATGCAGGCCCTCCAGGTTGAGCCCTGGGGAGAGGGGTGGGCACCCTCCCCAGGGACAGCGTGTACCTGAGGGAAGTAACTCAGTGCACTATGCTGAAAAAAAAACTTGCTAATGAATTCACAGCCACGCTGGTGCCTCACCTTCCCCGGCTTCTGTAAATAGGCCCTCACGAGCTTCCCACAGGCCCCCTGTGGGCGGGTGCCAATGTCACACCTCTGTCACCCCCAAGTGAAAGGGTGAAATGAGCTCACTTCCCACCAACGCAGGGCTCCAATGGGTCGGGTCCCTGAACGTCAAGACCCAGTCGCCTGCCCCTGGTCTCCCAGACACAGTCTCTGGGAGCGGATCCCTGCACACCTGTCTTTCCCATCTGCTGCCTGCGCTACGCCATGAGTTCACAGAGAGAAGAGACAGGTCCCTTCCGCTGTCACCTTCTGGGGTCTGCTGTGGTGCCTGCAGCAGGGTATGCTCATGGCGCTTATGTGCATGTTTGTCCCTCCTTCAGGGCACAGGCAGCGGCACTCTACCTCCTCGAAGTTAGGTGTGACCATGCAGCAGAAGGGACAGGTGTCACCAGGCGTGGTAGCACACACCTGTAATCCCAGCACTCGGCATGCTGAGGTGAGAGGATTTCCATAAACATGAGCCTAGTGCAGGCCGCAGAGCGAGTTCAAGACCAGCCTGAACGACATAGCGAGACCGTGTCTCCAAAAAGATTTAAAAAAAGACAGGTGTGGGTCCTGAACAGACACTTTAACAGCAAGTAATTGTGACAGGCATGTTCTAGGCTGTGGGCTGCCGGCCAGACAGAGGGTGGCAGAGCCCTTCAGTGGTAAGGGTCCAGAGTGGGGATGTCGGAATGAGGAGGATGGGCTGGGGGCAACTCAGAGGTACGTGTGCTCAGCCTGCAGGAGGCCTGGATGTGACCCCCAACACCGCAGAAAAAGAAGAAACAAATGAAGGGAGCGTTTGCTACCTCAACATCATCTGCTACACAGATCCTGGTCGCTGGGAAGACATTCAGCGGTAATAAATGTTATGGAAGGAAACAAAGGAAGAGAGGAGGAGGAGGAGAGCGCCGCTGTGAGAAGGACCTGCAGCCTCCCCGAACCCTGCAAGCAGGCAGGGGGACAGATGCCACAGGACCTCACCGCCTCGCGGAGCAGCAGAGGCCCAAGGGCTCCTGTAGCTCTGACCAGCCCCTGCGTCCTGAGCCACAGTCAGGGACTCAGGTCCAGAGAGGACACAGGACACAGGACAACCCGCATCCTCCACATCCAGGATGCCCTCCTCAAAGTCAGGAGGAGAGAGGCCCTTTTCCCCCTCTGTGTGGAGACTTTTTTCAGCCAAATGAATAATTCATTGTAAATGACTTTGAGATGAGTCGAGGCTCCATGTTGCCACCAGATTATATGTACCATAAAAAGCAATGACAGTAATTTATCTGCTTTCTCTTTCGGGGTGGGCCGCCGGGATGGGGAGGAGATGCCGGGCGCCTGGCGTGGGGCTATGAATCACTCCTCTAGCAGTTAAGCTGCCGACGCTTTTACCGATTTGGCATTAAATAATTCCAACCCAGATCTGGAAGGAGAGGGGCCCCAATGTCCTTTCCCTAGGGAAACCCTAGGGGACCGCAGGCCACTGGGCAGGTGGGTGGGGAAGAGGGCGGGGCCAGGAGGAGGAGGAGGAGGCGCGGAGCAGTTGGGCCTAATCAGTTCTCAAGTCTTTTCCCTGAAGTCTGTGGACAGGACCTGCGACTGCAAGAGAGAGACTCACCCCCGAGCCGCGTCTGCTGCTTGGGCTGCCGAGGAGACCACGCAATAGAGCAGCAGTCTCCTGCTGTCTCGGGACGTTCCCAGCTCCCAGGGGCCCAGCACAAGCCCAGGCCTTTGTGCCAGAGGAATCCTGACAGCTTCGCGGAGGCAAGAGAAATGTGTTTCTCTAAGAAAGATAGCTAGCGGGGCCAGGCCCTATAGTTCACACCTGTAATCTCAGCACTTGGGGAGGCTGAGGCAGGAGGCTCACAAGTCTAAAGCCCAGCTTGGGCAATTTAGAGACTCTGTCTCAAAAAAAACAAAATTTGTTTTAAAGGGATGGGGATGTGGATCAGTAAGAAGGCCCTGGGTTCAGTCTGCAAGGAAAAAAGGAAAGAAAG